>JAWZYT010006691.1:0-54456 GCA_034508575.1 Petrolisthes manimaculis
CTAGTCTAGTCAGCATTATTGTTTATGTGATCTGAGCACGCACTTCTATTTCACTCTCCACTCTTATTTACGCTCTCTCTCTCTCTCTCTCTCTCTCTCTCTCTCTCTCTCTCTCTCTCTCTCTCTCTTTCGCTTTATCTATTGCTCTTACTGTCCATCACAATTCCTTCACGTTGTCATCCTTCCTTCGTGTCTGTCTATCCTTCTTGGCTTTCTTCCTTCCTTCCTTCCTTCCTCCTCTCCACCCATTCTTTCTCACTTGTTTTTCTCCTTCTCCTTCTTCTTCTTCCCACCTCCTTCTATATTTTCCCTCTTTCAATGTGGCTGAGAAAAAATTCGCCCCCACGGTTATCTTCTTTCCTTTGTCGAGATCATCGGAAAAACTTGGTCTATGTCTCTCCTTTACTTTATTTTTTTTATTTTTTTCATTTTTTATTTCGTCTCAATTTTTTTTTTTTTTTTTTTTTTTAATATTCACCCATTCGTAGACCTAGCTCACTCCTATTCATTTATTTATTACCGTCTCACATGCATCCACATCATTTCTTACTCATCCATATCATTATTACACACACACAAACACAGACAGATCTTTACATACCTACACACACACACTCACACCACCACACACAAACACACACACCACCACACACACACACCACCACACACACACAAACACACCATCACACCATCACATCTCGTGACTACCGTGCAGCCTATGTCCTGACGGGAATTAAAACACCCTCCGTTACCCAACTCTGGTCGTGGATGGTATAAGCAGTGATGACAGGAAGCACTAAAAGGTTTCTTCTCCCTCACTTCACCTTTGGAGTTTTCCCATTATCCCTTTAGCACGCGAGTCTGGGGTCAGGAAATTTTTTTCTAGGGGGAATTTTTAAGGTCCGGGAACGAATTACACTAAAATATTTCATGACCTCTAAAATGCCAATATCCACCAAATTTTTTTATGACCCCCCAGACTTGCCAAAATCTAACCAAATTTTCATGACACCGGACATGCCATATTCTATCAAATTTTTGGTGACCCTAGCTAGACCCGCCAAATTCTACCAAAATTTAGGCTTTTGATAAGAGAAGGCATTGTGTATTTGGCATTAGTAGTATTAGGAATCACTTCTTTAACCTGAAAGACTATGAGAAGTGAATCATACAAATATATGTTTTCTCTCTTGGTTCCTTCTCTATTTCTCTTTACGTCACTTTCCTTAAATTCCTTTAATAGTTTCCATCATCTCATAATCTTCCTTTAATATTGTTCTCGTTCAACATATACTATAGTATCGCTGCCACATCACTCTTCACTTCACGACATTTTTATCAGTATCACACCATCTCCTCTCCATGGATTTTCAATCATTGTTTATTCCAAGATACGATTTATATTTTCTGACAATTTTACGTTGTTTACATGTCACAAGATCCTTAACTTTCTCATCTGATTTATTCCCTCCTAATCCACTCTACTCTGGCATCCTTGTCCTTCACTAGATGATTTGACGGTAAAGGATCACTTCCATAGGTTCTAATGTCTCTAATCTATACCGGTAGCTAATATATGGAATTAATAAAATTATTAACGAAGACATTAACATAATTACCGTAAGTTACAAAGTTTCCCCTGAAATATTTTTCTGGTCTGTTTCCTTTAGGCAAGACAGAATATAATTATTAGATAATGCTTTATGAAAATACTGTATAATACATTGTAAACTTGTATTATCAGAAGAGAGCTGGTAAACTGTGTTCTTATCGGATTATAAAATAGCGTTTTGGACGTATGCCAAAAATTATACCCCAAGAAGTATTGGGAAACACGTCGACCGACACTCACAAGTACAGCGGATTAGTTAGGAACAAGGCATCAAAGCCAACAGTAATGGATTTTATATCTCTATATCTCTATCTCTCTCTCTCTCTCTCTCTCTCTCTCTCTCTCTCTCTCTCTCTCTCTCTCTCTCTCTCTATTTATCTATCTCTCTATCTATCTATCTACCTCTTTTTCTATCTCCCTCTATATATCTGGCTATCTAGCTCTCTCACTCACTCTCTCTCTCCTTTCACCATTTTCTCCCTTATCCCTTCTTGTTGATCTTCATGTACCATTCCTTGCCAATTTCTCCCAGTGATCCCTTCCCTTTGTTTTCATTCACTTCGAACTCTACTTCCAGCACAATCCTATTTCCTTCCGATTCCCTTTCTCGTAATTCCCCTCTACCAGCACACTACACCGTCACCCACCCACACCGTCACCCACTCACCAAACTACAACACCCACCCACCCACCATCACCCAAGCACACCGTCACCCAGCCAGCCACACCGTCACCCACTAAGCTACACCGTCAGCGGCCTGAGTTACGAGGTAGAAAGTCAATAACCACACCTGACGAGGGTCTTTACGAGGGCCTAAGTCGGTGGTGTCAGCCTTCCCATGAGGTGTTTGTTATCCATTATGGTCTCACTAAATCTGCTTCGCTATCGGTGAATTTAAAAACACATAAACAACAGTGTCGATATGCGATACTTTGTTTTATATTCTTGCATGCCTACTTTTGAATTTTTTTTAAGACATGTGGTTTTATGTGTGATCTCTATTATATATAGGAAACTATATTCAGCCTTAATATTTTTTGGAATGAAACACAATCATGATGAATCCAATGTGATTCTAAACTCAACGTCACCATTTTCACAATATATTCATAGTTAAAATTTCCATTCCGGTACTTTATTTCATATATATAAGTCGGATGCTACATCTAATGCAAATTCACGAAATATTTTCTAAATATGTGATTGTATTTTGCTAATAAATAAAACCATAAAAATATTCAGCTGAGTCACATTTACTTGAATAAGAAAGTTAATGGACTATGAGCGAACGTTTCCGGATTTCCACGCCTTTAGGCCATTTATAAAAGTTTAATTGTGTTCCACTCCACCTCGTGTTTGTCTCTCAGTCCTGCTACCCATAAATTCCACACAGACTGTGACCTAATTCACACCGGCAGGAAACATTTTAACGTTTTTGTAGCTTTCATCACGTGGAAATCCAACTCAGAGTTTCTGCACCAATAGCAGAAGGGAAGTGTAATTTATGTTTAGTTCCAGATGTT
This sequence comes from Petrolisthes manimaculis, assembly GCA_034508575.1. NCBI lineage: Eukaryota > Metazoa > Arthropoda > Malacostraca > Decapoda > Porcellanidae > Petrolisthes > Petrolisthes manimaculis. The sequence goes on from JAWZYT010006691.1 coordinate 3,137, forward strand.
TTGTGGCTGACTGGAACATTGTGGTTTGTGAAGCACTATCCCACTACTGTCACTATGTCCGCTCACCTAACCTGACCTTCCACCGTCAACTAACGAGGGTTAAGAAACTAAGGGTTATGACTGTACATGCAACGTCTCACAACCCCAATCATTAGACAGTATTTAATGTTTCTTTTTCCATATAAAGTAGAATACATCTCGGTTGCCACACAGTCGAGGTTGACAGTAAAAATTCGACCTACAGTTGTTTCTATTACATTTCTATGCACGGGAGGCAGTCAGGGTCCTCGGGGTGAAAGAGTAAAGTTTTCCTCCTTGACGGCCGAAGTGCCGTCTGGAAGTTGATTGGTAGGGGGCACGTTTGATGATGATGAAAACGGCGCCTATGGAATTTATATATATATTAAGAAAGTGATGACGCGTTGTTTGATATGGAAAGTAAAGGACCTCATAAAATTTTCTAGTGGTGGCAATAACAGAGTTGTTTATCGTTCAGAAAGCCACCGTGTAAGGTTTAGTATCAGACTGGAATGCAGTATATACTCTTTGGTAAGCCAACACATTTATTGCGTTCCTCCCCTGTGTATACCCAACGCTGGCCTCTCGCTCTACTCCACCCAGGTATTTTGTTTTGTAGTACATGCAACTCACTTTACAAATACTTTATGTTAAATTTTCACACCTGTGTCTGTGTCTGTGTGTGTCTATCTGTGTCTCTGTCTATCTCTGTGTTTCTGTCTCTCCGTCTATATATATTTCTTTCTGTGTGTGTGTGTCTTTCTCTCTCTCTCTCTTACATACACAGACACTGTAGTATGTAGTAATATTCCAAACATTTACACACAACCTGGTTCTGACGGCGCCATACCATTATGGCTCAATACAGTACAGACGATCATCAAATTTAACAAGCAAACTCTCAGCCCCTTCTTCTCTGCTTTCATAACTTCTGTAACTTCACAATCTCTCTTCCTCATTTCTCCCTCACACATTCCCTCTTCATGAACTCCATTATTTATCCAATTCAATTTGTCCCCCGTTCTGTCACCAACCCGTCCCTCCATATTCAGTTCCCTTACACTTTGATAAATATGTGGTAAACAGACAGAAGGAAACACTGATGTGGGAATACACGCCCGCATTGACGCTTTGTTTATCCTCAGAATACAAATTGGAATGCTTATAACGTGATAGAAGCATATGATAGAAGAAAGGGTAGAAGATAGGGATGATAAATTAAATATAAGAGGACGAGTCACAGTGTTTGATGGCTTGGAATAAGAAAGGATGAAGGAAAATATTGTAACTTGTGCATGACAGGCAAGAGTGGATGAGATTCGCTATATGAAGTGTACTGTTAAGGCTGATAACTCAACTCAACTTAAAGAAGAACTGAAGGGATTTTGGCTGTGCAAGAACCTGATGAAGAGGAGCTGAGAATGTCGTGGTGTTCTGTTATTATATATATACCGGTACGTACACCCGAGCTCGTAAATTCGTGATCACGTACTTAGATGTTTATGCCATTTGAACTTGTAACATTTATGTGGGGAGGAATCAGAGTAGGTGAAACATAGTACAATCTTTTACCTACAATGACACCTTCCCCACACAGTGTTACCACCTCAGATGATATAAACATTTGGGGACGTGGTCGCGAAGTTACGATCTCTAGTGTACATATAAATAAACACACACACAGACGGACAGACTAGTATAAATCTTTCACTACAAAAAATATAATTATAAATATCTTACGGAAGCCTTGCGTGAGCTTTGTGTTTTCTTTGTGTCATGACGCCAGTGGTATTATTTATAATTACAGACTCGGACAATTAGTGAATTAATTAGAAGCTGTAATCCCCACAAATCTGCGGTTCACTGAATTTAAAGTTATCTTGGGTTCTTTAATACACCAATCCATATTTCACCAGCTTTGTAATATTACTAAAATAATCATATATGCTGAATGAAATATGGTCTTGTCCCCATACTTGGCAAGACAGTGGCCGAATGTTCCCCTCCAACTACTCCATTAAAATCCCATAATATCCTGTTTTCCAACACTGCACGGATACATATATTCTCTAATGAAAGACAAACGTACTACCTGAATATATGAGAAATTATTGTAAAGAAAAAACACAATAGACAATACGTTCGTTACGGTAAAAATTAATGCTGCTTTGAAGTTCTGCAATAACATTATACATGAGACCAATATACAGCACATCATAGCTACGTATACATAATTTCTTAGAGGTAATACGTACTATATACCTTGTAAAAAATAATAAACACAAACAACAAAAGAAAAAATGTATACTCATAAAACTATACAAATTGCACTTCAGTTATGGTTTCCCGGAAAATGAAGCTTTACCGCCGACTGGGTAATGAGTTCATGCATTTTTAGCCTCGGATATCGATTTGGGTGTGTTAATGTTTGTGTGTGTGTATGTGAAAAAGAGTTCTAGTAAAAGTGAGTTTCTATACATGAGGGTAATTATGTATGCGTGGTTGTGTCATTATGTATGTGCGTGCATGAACACTTGGTCATGTATGAGAATATGTTTGTTGCAAAGTTTTGTCGTTCTACAGATACTGGATAAGACCAAACTTTTAGCAGAAAAGGAAAAGTATTAGATGACACACAGATGAAGGTGAAAAGTTTCCCAAGGTAGGATGCCAATTCAATATCATACACCTTTTCAAGTAGCAAGGCCAGAGAGGACAAAAAAAATACTTTCTTTCAAGATATTCTAATGGAGTGAACATAATACCTGTCAGAACAATATACGTACCTACATGCAGTATAAAAACTTCTAAACCCATTCTCAAACTGTACAACTTTTCACCGGAGTTGGTCTTTATGGTGTTGGAAGTATGTTTTTGTACGTGGTTCTCTGGTAGTTGTATGGTGGAGGTAGTAGGGGTGTGGTGGAGGTGGAGGTGGTGGAGGTGGAGGATGTGGTGGATGTGGTGGTGGTGGTGATGGTGGATGTGGTTGCGGTGTTACGTTATTGATGGAGAGAGATAGTAGTATATTGGCTGTGCAGTGTGAGTGCTGTATATATTAGTAATGGTGAAAGGTAGGAAAAGTAGCAAATAGATAATTGTGACAGGGGTGGTTCTCGTACAGGCAGCGGTGATAGTAATGTATTGGTAGTGTGGAGTTGTTGTTTGAAGTGTAGTAGTAGTAATAATAATAATGACAGTATAGTGGTTTTGACAGTGTGGTTGTGGAGGCGATAAAGATGGAAAAGCTGTGGGAGTAGAGGAGTGGTGGAAGGAGTATTTTGAAAAGTGTGAGGTAGGGATGGATAGTGTGAAAAAAGTGGCAGTGTAGTGATGAAGGTATGTATGGCAGTGTGATGGTAACAGTAGGAACAGTGATGTATGGATTGTTAGATGGTCATGGAGGAAGAGTTAGTGAAAGAAGTATACAATGTTGTGGCTTGTCTGATAAAGTACATTACAATGAACTCGTAGCATTGTTCTCCTTTAACTCCTGCTCTGCAACACAACAGTTTCCGCTTCTTTATTACATGTACTAAGGTATAAACTGGAGTAAAAATTATGCATAGCATCATGACAAATGCTTTTTATATAATTTTCAGTTTTGTCACAGATACGGTCTTTACTTCAAATTTGTGACTAATTTATTGTCTGTTATATAATTAATATTCAATATATTCAACCTCTTTTAATATATAACACCAGGTCGTCCACTGAAAAGTAGCTTTCAGTTATCCGAATCCTGGTTCAATATTAACCTGAGAGTTCAGTACAATAATCCAGTATGGTAACTCGTCTGTCAACATTCGAACACCAACCTGTTGCATGTTCTAGTTTTAATTAATCCCAAAGTGTACTATACTTTTGCCAGTCAGTGCTCTGTATATACAGGCCACAGACTACAATAAAAAAACAACTGATTATCAACTGAAAAGCAACAGTCAATACATTCAGGGATTTTATGTTATATTTCCATACGGGTTTGATATGTAGATTAATTCCTACATGTCACAATTTTAATTTAAGCTTCAAGTGCGAATGAGTTATATATATATGTCTGTGTGTGTGTGTGTGCGTGCATGTGTGTGTGTGTGTGTGTGTGTGTGTGTGTGTGTGTGTGTGTGTGTGTGTGTGTGTGTGTGTGTGTGTGTGTGTGTGTGTGTGTGTGTGTGTGTGTGTGTGTGTGTGTGTGTGTGTGTGTGTGTGTGTGTGTGTGTGTGTGTGTGTGTGTGTGTGTGTGTGCGTGTGCGTGTGTGTGTTATAATTATTACATCCCATTCCTTTATTCCATCTATAGTCTAACAGAGTAAGCACACTACCCGGTGGAACTGTGTTGGTATTATTACCCCCCACTACTCCACCATGACCTCCTCTTATCACCACTTCCTTCAAGCTGTCCTCTCCATAAATCCTAAAATAATAGAGACAAGCCCGGCCTCATTTTTCCGAGGACGCTGCAAAAATAGGCAAGGAATTGAGCGAACATGTACATCTGACTGTGACGGCTATGCATACTGATGAAGGCAGCTGGCCCTAAGCTTTTCATTGTGACGCAAACACGCACCAACGCACGCATTTCATATGTACAGTATATGAGAGAGAGAGAGATAGAGAGAGATAGGAGTAATACTGGATTATTTACAGTATTATCTAAAAGGAATATATAGGGAGTTTAATATTAAACTTGTATACAGTATGTAAAATACAGTAGTGATAAGAAACAACTATGATGAAGGAAAAGCAAACAAATAAATACAAAGGAGTAAGAGAAAATGAATAATAAATGCAAAGGCGGAAGAGAGAGCAAAAGGAACGAACGACGATATGAGGAGATGCAGAGTAAATAGGAAGACACTGTAAAGACGAGAGTGGAGTAGGAAATAATGTAAGAAGGAAGCAACCCCAGATACTGAACACGATTATATGTAGTGGGATCAAGAAAACATTTACTTAGTCTGGTGTGAGAGAGGAATAAGGAAGGGCTGATTGCATGGAGGCTTGGGTTTGTTGTTATGATCCTCCCCAACCAACCACACTTGTCAGTCTTTATTGTATCAAACAAACTCAATATCCGTATCCACAAACTATGTCACGTAGTTCTATTATTAGGATAGTTTCATAGTAGAGTCATCAAATTAATCAAATAATTCACTCCTGAGTTATTTCCACAGTTCAGTTTCTTTCGTTATGGTGCGTGTAAACCAATATAAACTACTGTGGAATCGGCACTAAACGCACAGTCACAATAAAAAGAAAAACAACACCTTATGTCAACTCAACCCCCTCAATTATTATTATCAGGTGCTGCAAAATCATACACGTGTTGATCTGTATTACCAAGATATTTACTACAATGGAAGGCAAGTGTCGGTGGTTATTTGCTTGTGACTGTACACACGATAAAAAAGAATGCCATCGAGCAGGAAACATCTGATTGTTTTGTAAATAAAGATCGGAATAAACAACCTATTTTTCAGCATCCATCTCCTGAGGTGTCGGAATGCTTCACACGAAAATTGCACCGGTAGTTCTCTGATCTGATTGAGTGTACGCAGCCCCGAAGTGGTGTCAGTTGTCAGAAGTGCATGATGGTGTCAGCGGTGGCCGAGTCGTCAAAGGTGGCGTGGCAAGTGTTGAAGTTGAGGTACTGTACTGGTTTTACTATTTATATCAAAACCAATAAATAGACTAGAGGTTTGTATAGTATTGGTGTTCTCGTTTGTATAGTATTGGTGTTCTCTCAGTAGCGGTGGTGGTCGTGGTGGTGGTGGGTGTGGGCGTCGCCTCGGAAAAACACACTACCACATTTTCAGTTTTTCTTGACATCAGCGATATTAGTAATGATATATTTTTTTTTCGTCCGGTACCCAGCGACAGCCTTCCAATATTTTACGTCAATTATCATTATCAGGTGGAACCAATCTTTTCTTGTTTTTTATCACGCTCTCTATTTCCTTTCACATTTTCATTTGATTTGTTTTCTGTTTGCATTTTATTTACAATAATAGTAGCAATATTTCGAGATACAGTGCTATTTATACTACATATAATTATGAATGATTATGATCAAATATGAAGTATATGATATTTCTTTAGGTCTCTGTGACACTGAAGGGTGTGATTTCCTTTATAACACTACTACAACATTCTATAACTAAACACCTAACTAAGCATTACAACAAGAGCATCAACAGTCCCCGGTCATAAAAAGGTGGCTAGACAGTGATACGCTATGAACTAAAAAGCTTACCGAATGTCATTAACGTGAAAAATACACTCGCAGATTTAGATCACGAACAATTTATCACGAGGCAGAACTCACCATTATTCTCCCAAAAATACAAAAAGCGCCATAACTTATTCCTGACTGACTTAGACGTATGATATCTCGGGGAATACTGAAAAACACACTGGGACGTACAGACATGAGATGAGATATAATGGAGACTGTGTTCTTTATACAAGGCTTTTTGCAATTGTGGTCCATTTATTTTGTTGAGGTATTATCCAGCATAGTACCTTATTATTATGAATTGTTAAAATAGAGGTGTGAAGAATTAGTGAAGACAAGGGATTCAGATGAAGGATTGAGTTCTGTTCAGTGCAGGCAGGGATGTGGAGATAAAATTTACTCGCAGGAGAGATCAACGAGCGATTAGTTGGATTTGGGCAGTGAGGAATAAGAAGCAAGTTGAAAAAAAAAATAAGATGTGAGGAAAATCGTCGATAAAAAGAATTAATGAAGAGGAGAAATGAAAAAGGAGTGAGCAAAGAGCAACGAAGGAAAGACTGACTGAGAAAAGAAACACATGGTATAGGATAGAGAGAAAAAAATAGATATAAAAGGATGGAGAGTGAGGAGAGACCCTGAGGAGATGCGTTGAAGGACACCACACACTTATCAATGGAAGTTGGATGTCTTTTGAAATTCTTGACCCAATTCCCCCACTAAACTTGTTAAAAATGGTCCTCAGTGTATAGCACGAGAGAGAGAGAGAGAGAGAGAGAGAGAGAGAGAGAGAGAGAGAGAGAGAGAGAGAGAGAGAGAGAGAGAGAGAGAGAGAGAGAGAGAGAGAGAGAGAGAGAGAGAGAGAGAGAGAGAGAGAGAGAGAGAGAGAGAGAGAGAGAGAGAGAGAGAGAGAGAGAGAGAGAGAGAGAGAGAGAGAGAGAGAGAGAGAGAGAGAGAGAGAGAGAGAGAGAGAGAAAGGTGGGGGGTAGGGGATAATATAATAATGGTATAACAAAAAGAAGAGCAAAGCAAATGGCGTGGAAGCGAGAGTCAATAACCGGAAAAATGCTTTGAGGAAACATAATAAACGAAAAAGCCCTGAAAGAACGAATGCCTTTACTTTTAATGTGATGTGCTGGAGGAAGGAAAAGAAGCTACAAATTGGTGTGTGCCTGGGAAGAGGGAGAGATTGGGGACTATGGACGGATGAGAACCAGCAAAATGAAAGGAAGGGAAATGAATGAACATATGAGTGAATGAAAAATGATGAGGTAGGGACGAGAGTGTGTGTATGCAGGAGTACTGTACGTGGGTGATGGAGTGATGGGATGTGAAGGGAAAATGGAATAAAGACTTGATGTGGAGTAACAGATAATTGTAGAACCATTAATTAAGGTCCCTGTGTTTGTGTATGATAGATAATTGGAGGCTTCTGATTCCTCCTGACCATGCCACGAAACAAGCTCCTTCCATATATAGGTGGTGTTTCGTGGCAATATTTGAAGGACTCATTTATCTCCAATTTTCTGACTACAACACAGGGTCCCTTAAGTGAAAAGGGGAAAAAATAGGATGAAGAGAGTGAAGTAATAGTGGAGGAAAGACTACGACAGCGAAGGAGAGAAAACGAAAAGGAGATGAAGCCAAGAATTAACGAGGCTTGTCGGAAACACGGAAAGGGAGGAGGGAAGGACGTGAAGAAGGAAGGAAGGAAGGAAGGACGTGGAGAAAGAAGGAAGGAAAGAGGTGGAGATAAAAGGAATGTACGAAGGAAGGAGGGAAGGACGTGGAGAAGGAAGGAAGGAAGGACGTGGAACCAGAAGGAAGGAAGGAAGGACGTGGAAAAGGAAGGAAGGAAGGACGTGGAGAAGGAATGAAGTAAGGAAGGACGTGGAGAAGGAAGAAAGGAAGGGAGGATGTGGATAAGGAAGGGAGGACATGGAGAAGGAAAGAAGGAAGAAAGGAAAGACGGACGCGAAGAAAGAAGGAAGAAAGGAAAGACAGAGAAAATAATAATAGACCAGAGCTACAAGGGAGCTCGGAGATTCAGAAATAATAAGAGAAGACTGAGAGAATGAGCCAAGCCAAGCAAGCAAGCAAGCAAGCACACAAGCAAGCAAGCAAGAAAGGAAACAATTACGTAAACACATGCACAAGAAAAAAGGAAAAAAAGTGGAGGAGAGGAGCAAGCAAGCAAACAAGTACACACACACACAGTCAGTGAAAAAAGTGTAATTATAAAGCATCTGAAATTAAAACGAGAGAGAGGAAGAAATAAAAGACAACAAAAAATACAAGAACAACAACAAAACTAACACGAAGGCAGGAAAGAAAAGGAGTGAGTGAGTGTTGAAGTGATATAGAGGATAATAAATATATAAAACATCAGAAAATATAATAAAAAGAGTGAGAAAGAAAAAAAATTACACCAACAACAACATCAGCAAAACTACCACGAGGGAAGTAAGGGAAGGAAAGAAAAGGAGTGAGTGTTCAAGTGATATAGGGGATAATAAGAGGTGCGGCAGGGCTTACAGAAAACGCAATAGGGAGCCACAGACGACGCACCAACTGAATTAAAGGGAGTGTAATAATAATAAAAACAAGGAGTGAAAATGGAACATGGTGGGGGTGAATAAAAGGAGAAAATATGATAACTGGGAATTTTATGTACCGTATATGAAGACCAAGGAGAGAGAGAGAGAGAGAGAGAGAGAGAGAGAGAGAGAGAGAGAGAGAGAGAGGTAGAGAGAGAGAGAGAGAGAGGTAGAGAGAGAGAGAGAGAGAAAATGTTGGGGAAAGTCTAACCAAGGAAATTGAATACTGAAATGAGTATGTCAGGTCTGAAAATACCAGGGGCAAGGAGGATCTCTTACACTTGGTATGTCTGTATCACATTACCTTCACTCTGTACGTTTCCTTTTATTATTTCAGTGTTCAAACCGTAATAGGGAAAATAAGGCTGTTCTACCAAAAAAAAAAAAAAAAAAAAAAAAAAAAAAATATATATATATTAATAATAATAATAATAAATAAAGACTCCCTCGTTCGTTCAGTATATCACACACGAAAAGTCAACGGGAACTACACACTATAAAAAATTATATCAATGATAGTGCGTTGACCCAAAAAAAACGCACAGTCCCATTTTTCATTCGAGTAATGGGTCGGCACTCGTATACCTACCTACCTACCTACCTACAGTACCTCCCTCCCTTACTCGAAAACACTCATTAATCAATATTCTGTGTTTTCCCGTTATCACACTTCACGCCTGCATGTGTGTCCGACAGAATGAAATAGTGCCGTAATGATCTTGGTAATGATATGGTAGTATACGGTAATTTCCGACTTTATGTGAAATATGTTATGGAACTGATGGGACTTTGAGCTGCATGTACGGTACTTCTCAATGATGTACTGTACCGATTACTCTAGTTCATATTTCAAAACGAAGTACTGAACCACACAATTATCCCTGAGTCTCTGTTGGGCATCAGCCACCCCTTCAAAGGCAATGTCTGGGCAGCTCGAACGAAATTTGGCATGATATCAGTCTCACTCTTTCTCACAAGTAAGGGTATCTTCAGAAAAGGGGACACACACATACACTCTCACACACACACACACACACGCACGCACGCAGACACTCACACACACGCACACACACTCACTCAAACACACACACACACGCGCACACACACAAACACACAGACACAATATAAGTGCAGGGGATCACAATGGCCATTCCTATCGTGAGCAGAGGAGACTCGGGGTAATAAGAGGGACAATGTGCGGAAAATTGAACAAAGGGCCAAACTGCACCCAGTGACCTGACGCTTCCCAGGCAAAATGTTTACACGGGAACACCTCACTAATAAATACTCACACTGCAAGATACAACTATCCTACTCCAGTATTATGAAAGCCATGAAATCCTTATTAAAGTTGGTGGCTGTGAATGAATCTAATGCCCCCATCCACATGAGTATACAGTGTCTACAGATGCAACCTAGACAAAGGGACTGATTCACCTCCTGTCTACAAACCAACCAGCACAAGTGTTCGAGATAATGTTTGAGTAAATACAAAAAATACTGTCTGTGGAGTGACACACCATTCTGCCTAGTTACTTTTGGCCCCAAGGAGTCACTGTTTTAAATCCCACGAGTGATTGCTTGTTTACGTATGGTCTATTTTTATTTCAAGAGAATATGGAAAATATTGGTGATGTCTTTCTTATTTTCCGTTTACTATTTGTGTAGTGTGGTGCTCTGATCTTTGTCACGCCAATCAATTGCCTATAGTGATTAATATCCTGATTCCCCTCAACATTGACAACTTTACTCAGAGCAGACGATTTAATGTACAGGTCAGACGAACTATATTATTTCGGATAGACGACTATATTTCTAAAAAGAATTTGATCTTGCTCACACAAAATAATGCCCTGACGTTGGAAATATTCTACTTTCATCTATACGACCAGAATAACATCCAACTCCCAGAGAAACCAAGCGTCTTACCTTCTGTCTTAGCCCCTTTCCTACCACTTGTATTGTCTCCTGTCCTGCCTCCTGTCCTGACACCTGTCCTACGAGAAGAGGCTTACAGGGGCCCTTGGGACTGGATTCCAGCAGGTGTAAAGGAGAGAAGGTCGAGACTAAGACGTGGGTAGCAGGTGAGAGGAGGAATGTATAGAGTGAAAGGGAATGTGTAGATACAGAAACAAAAAAGGTGTGTGTGTGTGTGTGTGTATAGGGGAATGTAAATGGATGTGGATAGAGAAGCATAAAGGAGTGTGTAGAGAGGAATGTAAATGGAAATGGATAGAAGAAAATAAAGGAGTGTGTGTAAAGAGAAATGAAAATAGAAATGGATAGAGGCTTATAAAGGAGTGAGTGGGTCAAGGAGTGTGGTATAAAGGAGGGACTTTGATCTGAAGAAGCAGGAGCTAAATGTCGTCAATAAAGGCTCTGTCTGGCCCATATGGTATTTTTCCTTAACTATTCGGTCAAAGCCAATGTATATTTCAATTCTTCAAGAGTGAATAAACAGATGAAAATGTGTGTCTAGAAAGAAAGTTTATGAAAGTGCATAAATATAATGAATGGAAGGAGAAGGCAAGGCAGAATAATAAATGGAATAGATAGGTAAAATAATAGATATTGATGGAGAGACACACTACACTTCACTTCACTAATGTAGAGAATATAATTATGCAGCCCTATATCCAAAATCATACATTGCAGTTATATTATGCATTACTATAAAAGTTATAATCCCTCCCTCGCAAAACAATGAATGTTAAATATGTATATTACAGAACAACATACAAACTTTTTATATAAATAACATGAATTTGTTCACATGGAGGCTAATTATTGTGGGAAATATTATCTGTTGAACAAACATTAATAATGATGGAAGCTAATTTAAAATACCAAAACGTGGGATTAAATAAATGTCAACAGGAAAAATGTGTCACCATTATGATGAAATAATTATGATGGTTTGGATTCACGAGTCTGATTTTCCAGCTCCGAGGTGAGGAAACGAGAGACAAGACTTTACAACCGTAAGTACTGTACTGTATACATTCGATGTGTGTCTCCGTGTGTATCCAGTGGCACGTCCAAACCCATTGAAGTATTGTGTACATCTTTGTTGGAAATAGAAATACTGTATCAGAAACGTCAAAAAGAAAATGGGAAGTAAATGACGAACAAATTTGGCAACTTTTTACATGTAGTTTTTTCGTTCACACACAGCCAGATGCACTTACCTTACCAAACATATCGGATACCAACATGAATACTAACACACGGACAAACAATATCAACAATAACACACACTCACCTACATCAACCATTGTAACCCTACACGCCATGTCACTTATGTGTCAGGTGCCAAAACACACATACTGTATACTCAAACACAAATATAGACCAACAGCTGCACGCAGTCATGCACACACACACACACACACTAAACAGAAAGCACACGCAGTCACACACACTAAAAAGAAAACACACACACAATTACCATCCTCCATAGTGGGTCAAATAATAATTTAAACCCATAAGCTCCTCTCTCTTTGCTACTCACCCACAGCCCATTCATACTCCAACCTCACACGGCACGCTCTTCTCCAAATTAATTACTGGTGCATAAACTGGTGGGAGCTGTTTGGACCACTAAATTATGGATTCATATATTTCCCACTCGGTGACAAATACATGTGTAACACGTAACACATTTCATATCATAACCAGGTGGTAGAGGAGAGGTCTTTGATATTTGGAAATGCGGAAGTATTGGTGCAACTGATAAATTAATAAATATTATCCCTTATGTATTTATTTACGTGTCTCGATCAAAGTGATTTACCAGTTATTGCAAGTGACAGAACGAAATTATTTGGAGTACTGTATAAGATAACAAGTATTTTGGATCCAAAATATATAAACAAATTATTGATAGTCTTTCATCTGAGTTCCCGAAGTGTGTGGGTAGTTAACATTTGTATTATCATCCATTGTTTCTAAGCAACGTATGTTCTGTACAGCTCCGGACAAAACTCTCTCGACTTGGTTGATAGTATTTGGCATCTCTGAATCTTGAGAGAAGCACAAACTACTGTACACTGGCTCTAAGTATACTATCATACATATATATACAGAATCTCCCGCTGATAGCACAAACACACACACACACACACACACACACACACACACACACACACACACACACACACACACACACACACACACACACACACTGAATATTAAGATACAGTGAAAAGTCTCCCCTAACTCCAACCCCCATCACCCTATCAGATGCCAAATGCTGACAAACGAGTCGAGAGGGTTTTAGCCTGAGCTGTACAGTACTATTGTAGACAAATATATTGCACCCAATACTATTTCCTCTGGTTATATAACTATGGTTCCAGACGAGAGTAGGATCGAGGGTTGGGGAGCGTCAAAAGCTTACACTCCCAGGTTAGGTGTTCTTCGGTTCTGTGAAACATTGAATCCCAGCCAAACACCGGAATGACGATGCTGAATATACTGAGAATTCCTGCAATGAGAATTACAATACGCATTCCTATACATATGCAGGCACGCAAACAATTAATATACACAGTTACACACACGCATGCACACCCACTCCATATGCATACAACAACACTCGAGCACTCACACATATACAGTACACACCTACACACCAATAGAAAACACACATGCACACACAAAAAGACCCATGGAAACGAAAAACACTTACCGAAAGAAAGTGACATAAAACACTCAACAGCACACTAAACTCTAATGGCATCTCATGAAGCTAAGACCAGCAATCACGGTTTATGTCTCTCTTTGCAGCCAACTTCACCCACTTATGTCCGTCACTTCCATTCCAAATTTCTTTCATGACCTTCTTCAACCACCTCCTTTATTGCCTCCTTCAGTCGTCCTCTTCAGCGTCCTTTTAGCTGCCTCCGTCTTTCCCCTATTTTTACATTTTATTTCAGATCCCTTCATATTTAGTTAAACCACTTTTGACCTTTATTCTTAGTAAACCTTCAATTAATGTTTAGTAAATGTTAAATAAGTACTCTTTATTAAGGAGTGGTTGAAGACTGGGAAGGTGGCCAAGTGGTGAGCATAATGAGTTCGTAGGAAGTTAGACGCAGGTTCCAACTTTCTTGATAACAGTTTTCCTCAAATAAATATTATATAGTTGGCCAAGCAGAACTTGAAGGAATTATACTTAAGTGCAAAGTCATGAGCAAATGTCCTACATCAGATGAAATAAAGTCTAGATTATAACACAGACACATAATATAACATACAAGATACGACTTGTGAAATGCCACTCATCTAGCCGAGTATTACCTGATTCTGAATAACAGCGTCTGGTTCACATTTAGGTCCAGTGAAACGCAACATTTTGGAATACAGAAAAAATTGAATAAATTTAGTATAAATTTGCATTAGTTATTTTTTTCCTGGAAGGCAGCACCTCAAACGTGCTGGCTTCCAGATTAGTGACTGAACCAAAGTGTCAAATTAATGAAAATATATATATATATATATATATATATTCTGTTTAATACAAATGACAATTATAATCATAAGCTGAACGCAGCACGGCAGAAGAGTACACCGAAAATATTATGATACGAAGTATTTGGATGAAATATTTTTATTATGAAGAATTTTGCTGTTTGATGTTAATTATAAATGACTCTAAAAATATTCAACATTTTTCGACGAAAAATTAAAAGTGAAATAATTTTCACACCGTCGACTACTACTGGTATATTCACATTTCCTCATGCATCAGTTTTGTTTTCCCACCTTTCACTCTCCTCCCTAAACTCTCCTACATCTCTACCACCTTCTCTCCCCTCCTTTCTTTCCATCAATAAAAATATATCCAACTCTATAAACTGCTCCCTCCCCCCCCCCAAAAAAAAAAAAAAAATAATAATAATAATAATAATAATAATATCCACTGTCTTTCCCTCTTGACTTTTTCCTATCCTGTGGAACTCGATTTCAAACCTTTCATCTTCTCTCCTTCCCTTCCACCCTCTGTGCTTTCTTCACGCCACATAACTCTGAAATGGTTGAAGGAGAGTCCACTATTCCTTTATGGAACTCTACCTTCATTGTGGCGAAATGTATGCCATCTAATGGAAAAGATATAGGCATTATTACAGTGCCATTAAAGAATCTGGAACACAATAATATTAAACCACAGAATAGCAGGGACAAAAGGAGTGAGGGAGTGGTGTGAGGTGGAGATGGGGGTGGGGTAGGGTGGGGTGGAGAGGGGTGGGTTGAATGGAGTGGGGAAGAGTCGGGTGGAGATGGGGGTGGGATAGGGTAGGGTGGAGAGGGGTGGGGTTGAATGGAGTGGGGAAGAGTCGGGTGGAGATGGGGGTGAGGTGGGGTGGAGAGGGGGTTGAGTGGTGGTGGAATGGTGTGGTGTTGTGGTGGGGGAAATTGGGGGATGGATTATAAAGATTGGGTGAGGACGTGAGGATAGAGTGAGATGAGGTGGGTGAGTGTGTAGAAGTAAACTAAGAGAGCCTGGCTGTGTTTAGTGAGCTATGGCGAAATCGATTTGGGGGATGGCGATGAGGACGGAAGATAGAAAGACGTTATGGTTACAGAGTTATGTGGGAATTGTGTGTGTGTGTGTGTGTGTGTGTGTGTGTGTGTGTGTGTGTGTTGGCGGAAGGCTGGAGGGTTGGGAAGCTAGATGAGGTTAAAAACGTGGCGGTTGTGTCGATGAGTGTTGTATGAAGAGGTGTGTGTGTGTGTGTGTGTGTGTCTGCGTGTTTTATGAAGAGGAGTGAATGTGTGTGTGTGTGGGGGGGGATGTGGGTATCAGATGCGTAACAAAGAAACAATGGAGGAGAAGAAACATGAGAGCTTCTGAAGATCTTATAAGAATCCAGAAAAATATTGTCCACGACTGCCCAACCCAGATAGGCAAGGAGAGGGACGACGACAGCAGAAGTCTTGGTTCAGGAGAAACGACCAACACAGATACACAAGTTAGGTTTTCTCTCACACTGCCAGGTCGTATTTCCCCCTCAACCATCAGGCCACTAACAAGGTTGAGGCTATCCCAGAATCTCCAGTGTTGGTAAATCTGGAGCAAATCATTATCAATTCAAACTATTCCAGGCAACAGGACATCATTATCATTTCTTGTATGATCGTGTTTCATGGGATATTCCGGAGAACTCAAGTCACTTCAATGTACCAAATGTATACTACCCCCTTAAGACATCAATGCTGTGTGTGACTTAAAGGGGTCATATGTTTTGGATGTATTGGAGAGCGACTGATTCCCTTCAACCATGCCAGGGACCACACGACATCAGGATATGAGTAGGGGAACTGATTTATGGCATAGCTTGAAGGGCTATAAAGACTCTGATACGCCCACTTAATACGCCCACTACACACGACAACCCTCCCACCTCCTCTTAATGGCGTTCCCGTAATGAATATATATATCCGTGTTAACATTCATAAATACCAAAGATCAGCCATGATAGCCTCCTGTTCACCTCACTAAGACTCTAAACTTTTATTTTATGCCAGATTTATTACACCAATATGAGAGAGAAGACAATTAAACCTAGAAAAAGTTGTCTTTGCCTTTCTCTTCCTTTGTATAAGGATAGATGTGTGTGTGTGTGTGTATATATATATATATATATATATATATATATATATATATATATATATATATATATATATATATATATATGTGTGTGTGTGTGTGTGTGTGTGTGTGTCTGTGTGTGTGTGTGTGTGTGTGTGTGTGTGTGTGTGTGTGTGTGTGTGTGTGTGTGTGTGTGTGTAAAGCCAGGAAACAACAAGACAAAGAGATATGAGGGACAACAATAGCATGGGAGAGAAAAGGTTGGCACTGACATGGTCAACTATACAACATGACAAGCGAATAATGAAGCCTCAGTCCTGCAGTTAGAAATTTCATTGTGGTGGACTATGGTGAAGAGTTGGAAGGGGCATGGAAGGGTAATGTTGGCAGGGTTGGAAGGGGCATGGAGGTGGTAATGTTGGTAGAGTTGGAAGGGGCATGGAAGTGATAATATTAGTTGGAAGGGTTGGAAGGGCGACAGGGATGAATGAATGATCACACACACACACACACACACACACACACACACACACACACACACACACACACACACACACACACACACACACACACAAACACACAAATACACACACACAGTAAACCGCTTATTATTCACATTGTTCATAACACTACGATGGAGATAATAATATGACAAGTGGCCAGTAGTGTAGAACTGAAGGTGATAGACAACATTATACATTCTACAGCCTAATCCCCCGTGAAGCCTGGTACCGGAAAGTGACTGACTGACCTGCATGAAACCGTCGAGGCAAGAAGGACTGATTGTCTCTACGTATACGAGGGAGCTTAAGTTTCCAGGGCACATTTCCGTCAACCTTCGGCTTACATTCATGCATCGTCATTCTGTTATACGCGCTCACATGCTTCGTTTTGTGGATGTTTTTTTTTTTTTCCAAGTCACTGAGAAATCGCTGGAAAATTAAAGAAATCTTGTTTTGACTGATGGACGGAAACAGAATATTATCAAGTTGTGATTCCAACTTTGCGGGTAAAAAATTAGCAACGAAAAGGCTTTAAATCCATTTTAATTGAATTTTTTTTTTACTGCTTATGTGATTTAATTAATAGTCTGAGTACAGAGTTGTGTACATGTGAGCCGTAAAGCTCACCACGTCGGCTAATTAGTCAGATACTTGATATACTCGCTAAGGTATTTTACATATTATATTTTTCCTGTAACGATGTAACTTACTAAATATTGAATTGATAAAGGAGTGAATATGATTAAAATAGTAATAATAATAATAATAATAATAATAATAATAATAATATTAATAATAATAATAATAATAATAATAATAATAATAATAATAACAATAATAATAATAATAATAATAATAATAATAATAATAATAAAAAAATAAAAAAATAATAATATAAAAAAAATAGAGGCATTTTTGGGGCGTCGACCATGTTATATAATTTTTCAGTAACCTACGGATCGAGTTCCTCCTCAGAGAGATGATCAACACTTTAAAGGGATGGTATACTTTAGGTAGACAAGAGTGCCTTAATTTATCCAAAGTATGCCAGGAAACAGGACCAGATAAAACAAATAATTATGGTGGCCTGTTGCTTGGAATAGTTTGGAAGATTCATTTGCTCCAGATTTATCATCACTGTACAGTCGGCGGCAAAAGTCCTGTCGTCTCACTTGCTTCACCGGGACACGCGATGTTCATAGACTCGAGATTATTAGGTGTAGAAAACTTGCATATTTCTCGAGTCCATGAACACTGCATGTCTCGGTGATGCAAGTGAGGCGACAGGACTTTTGCCGCCGACTGTACTGCCCCTCCAAAATGGAAATCTATATAGCACGGTAAGAGCTGACTGAATCATAAGTAGCTTTGAGTGCTGAACGTAAATATTTTAAGACCCTGAAACATTCCCAATATTTGTGAGCCAATACATAAAACATTCAGCCACATTTAATACCTCAGCAAACATTAACATTTTTGTATTCTATGAAAATATTAAAATTGTTTGCTCTTGTATGACCAGAAAATACTTTAATGTTTATTTGGCTACAGACCCATCGCTTCTATACATAGCTAAACCCAATACATACATTCATAAATAGATGTGGTGATCTAGAAAATTTCTATTACATTAAAATTGCTAAATTATAGGTTACATAAGCACTATATCAACTTCGAACATAATAACACGTGATTCGTACACTTTTCAGTTTTCATAATTTATTGAATTATAGAGTTTGACAATATTTCAGGAATACAAATTGATGCACTACACAGTCACAGTCTGTCGTCCATAATAATCATTTCTCTTCACAAAGTATTATGACAATCCTTACCAACTTTCATAATATTATAAACACTTACATTTTAATTATCATTGCAATCCCCGTCGGAAAACTTTCACACTCCTCATTATGTAATTGTAATAATTTTTTTTTAACATCAACACCAGAGGACAGTAATAATATAATTCCAGACCGTAGTTGTTGCTTTTTCCTTCACATCTCTACTGTTGGTTACTATAAGTCACTTGAACTGGTAGGAGTGAGCGAGTGTGTACTAACGAGGGCCAAGACTACAAGAGAGTGTTGCCTTGTACGTGCTATCACCAGTGAGCTCGAAGCCACACTGACTGTCTGGCTGGCTGGCTGGCTGGTGTGGCTTGCTTTGTCCCCCCCCCCTCCTCTCTCTCTCTTTCTCTCCCTATCTCTATATCCCTCTTTCTCTCCCTCTCTCTCTCTGTCTCTCTCACTCTTTCTCTCTCATTCTCTCTCTCTCATTCTATCTCCCTGTCTGTCTGTCTCTCACCTCTCTCTCTCTCCCCACCCCACTCTCTCTCTCTCTCTCTCTCTCTCTCTCCTTTGCATCTCATACTTCCATACATACATACTCTGCCTAATATGCTCACTTTTTTTTTTATCTCGCACTTATTTCTATTTTTTTACAAGCTCATTTTTTGTCTCTCCCTAACGAGCTCAAACACTTTTTCAAACTTCTCAATATTATTTTATTTATTTCTACCTTCACATCCGTTTGTACAGCGATTACTTTTACAATTCTAAGTTTAAATCGTTCCTCTCTCTCTCTCTCTCTCTCTCTCTGCAAGGAGATACTCACTATTCAAAACAACAATATTATACGAACATGTAAAAACAATAGACACCAATTTATCTGTATGTCCGTGTCCAAATTTTTTCCAATTCATCCAGCCTTTTCTCAGTAACCATTAATGGTACAAAAATAGCATTAGTACCATTAGAAAGAGCATAAAATTCTACATAATAATATATTCTATAATAGTTTATGAATAATATATTATAGAACTCTCTCTCTCTCTCTCTCTCTCTCTCTCTCTCTCTCTCTCTCTCTCTCTCTCTCTCTCTCTCTCTCTCTCTCTCTCTCTCATTTTTGGTGAGCCGTGGAGCAAGACTGGGTTATTGATATAAAACACACGCACACATATGCATACACATACACACACACACACACACACACATACACTAACAATAATCCTTAAGCTTAGCTTTGATAACAGCCGACCTGTGATGGTTTGATTGGAGATTCAGAAAACTAACAAAGAAAACAAAAAAACCCACTGACCCTTACAACAATGCACCATGGCTTACACATACACACACACACACACACACACACACACACACACACACACAAATACACACACACATAGCAGAAGTGGTGGTGTGCATGCAGGGTGAGACGGCATGACTGTGAGTCCGGGGGTTCAAGCTGTGTGATGACGAAGGCCAACTCAACTCCGAGGCAACAAGGTTCTCACTGACTCATGGTACTCGTTGCTCCAGCCAGCCAGCCAGACCTTCCTGCTTGCTTCCACCCTGTGTGACCTCTATACTGGGAAAGGCACAGTGTTGGTAAAGCTGGAGCAACTCATATCCTTCAAACATTTTTTTCAAGCACTATAAGCCACAATAATATTTTTTTAATGTGGTCCTCTTTCCTGGCACCCAATTCACGCAGAAGGAAATCCTCCCTTAAATACTCATTTTGTGGTGACCTATATTTTTTAAATCACACACTGAACTATTTCCGATTGATTCGAGGTCATCAATTTCCGAGACCTTCTCCTTTTGCTCTCTCTCTCTGTCTCTCTCTCTCTCTCTCTCTCTCTCTCTCTCTCTCTCTCTCTGTCCACCAGCTTCCCTTCCCTGGCACATTAACTACGTTGCCTGCTGCTGCTGCCCTAAGATCGTAACCTTCAGCCTCAGGACAACCCTACCGCCTGTCCCACCAATAAAGCCAGACGGTCAGTGGACGATAGACAGTATAAACACAACCCCTTTACACTGGCCCTCCTTGAGAAACCTTCCAATTGTCTGGCTTTAGAGAACGTCCAAGCCAAATAAATACATGCACTTTCCTGTGATGTTGTGTGTGTGTGTGTGTGTGTGTGTGTGTGTGTGTGTGTGTGTGTGTGTGTGTGTGTGTGTGTGTGTGTGTGTGTGTGTGTGTGTGTGTGTGTGTGTGTGTGTGTGTGTGTGTGTGTGTGTGTGTGTTGCAGAGGGGATATTAATTACAATAAATATAGTCAGTAATAAGTGAAGCAAATAAAGATAACCCTTTTGATCTTGGGTGGTTTGGCCTCGATAACTCCCGAAAATGACAGTGAAATAAACGTGAGCATGAGAAGGAAACCAAGTAGGAGAGTTGGTGGGATTTCCTCATCACTCTCACCACAATACTGTTGCAACCAAAACATGAGAGATGAGAAACTATGGGATTAAGACAGGGTGAGGGAATCTAAGGGGCCAAAGTGTGGTTAGGGTGACGAGGTGTAGGAGGCTGAAGTGTGATGAGTCCATGAGAGTGAGGATGTGCTGAAGTGGAAGAGGTGAAGAGGGGCTGGAATAGTTAGGGTGAGTAGAGATCCCGGTATAGTGGAGTTGGGGAGGAACTTAAAAAAATGCTGTTTTGGTGGGACTTGACAATGATCATAGTGAAGGAATAAAGGACGGGAAGTAGTTATGAATTCAGAGCAGATGAGGAGGAAATAGTAGTAAAGTGGAAGGAGCATTAAAAGGGAAGGGTCGTGGTGGAAGATAGGAATAGGAATGGAAAATGAAAAATAACAAGTTTACTGGAGAAAGAGGGAGGGGAATGCGTGGTCAGGATGAAAAGCGTGTGAGGGAAGATATAAAGAATAAAGAGAGGAGGAGGAGAAGCAGGGGCGGGATTAGTGGTCTGAGCGAGGGGGGAGAGACATGATGAAAGGATTTGTGGACTGAGTGAAGGGGGAGAGAGAGGATAGCAGTGTCGTGGGTGTTACTTATGGGAAGGGATATAATTTACGACTTCCATCATATCAAATAATGAGAAGCAAACAAAGCACTGAATATTTTATCACGACGTAGAGTAATGCATATCGATTTAGCAATCACACTCAAGGCAGTCTAACTCATACATCATCAAACAAAAGACCACTGAGTACTACAAATGCAAGACAAACACACCAACAAGAAGATAGATGAAGATAGATGGGAGATAAGAAAAGAAGCAATTTAAGTTTGGTGATTAAGATTACAGGGTTACAGGGATGTGAGGGAGGAAAGTTGTGGGAGCAAAACAGCAGAGAGGAGAATCATTGTTCAGTATGGTCAAGGAATCCTTCACAAATCAAGAATATTAATAGGAGTAAAGCAAATTAGATGTACTCGCATGCAAAAATGACAAAAAAAAAAAAAACTTAACTTGCGGAATGTTACTTTGGGAACATGACCAACAATATTACATCATCATTTCTGTCACCTTTAATCGTCATTACTGGGTACCTTGCCACACACACACCTACACACTCTGACAACACAAACAACAAAAATCAGTTGACACGTTGATATACAAGATAAAATTGAATTACACACTACATATTTACATTACAGTATGTTTCACTCCCGTTACTTTCCTTACATTACATCACTATGAAACACAAAGCAGGAGTCCACAAGAACATGACGATGCTATATAGTTATGAAGACATACTACAAACAGAAAAGTCTTCGCTTTCACTAGGTGTTTGATTAATCGATCGTCTATCCTGGGTGGTTTGTGTGTCAACTTTTCACCAGATATTATACTCGTGGAAACTCTACGGTAATTGTACATAATGTTGCGTGACTATGATATAAAATACGACAAATCAAGCACTTACACCGACTTCTGGAAGTAATGAACACGACCTTTGTTGATAACTGTACAAAACTAACTTAGATGATTTTTTATATATGTTCCAGCTTGGAGGGCCTAGTCAGCTTGAGATATTACCCCAAAGTGAGCCTGGATCCATCTTTTATTTGTCCATTCATTGTTCTGACAGGCAACTAAACCTCCGTTCCAAATTTAGTAAGGATTTGTTGACATAATATGGCGACGTTGTTTCAAGGCAAACTTAAAAAGAACAAACCTGTACCGCGCTTCTTTCATAGATCACTTCATATCCTCTTTACACCTGAGACTCCAAACATATACTCCTCAAAACAACCCAGATATTCCCAAGAGATCTTTCACAAATATTTCACATATTTTGTTGCTGTTGTTGTTGTTGTTGTTTCAGACCACAGTTGCAACAACTACAACATAATATAATTATGACGAAACATCGTTCTAAGGAATAATAAATGAATATTATTATATAAATAAGTTACCGTACCCAAGATCACTCCCACCCCACCCCATTCCATCCGACCATCCCACACGACCCCACACGACCCCACCCCAACCCACACCGCCCCACCCCACCTCACCCCACCCTAACACGACCCAGTCCCCAACACTGACCAGGAAAACACAGCTGCAAACACGTCCCCAATCTTTCCCACCGTGGCCTTTTGGTGAGAGGGGAGGCATGCTTACTGATTTCCCTAGAGTAATTCCTTCGTTTCCAATCAGAGTTTTACACCTCGACTCTCTGCTGCTGGTGATGTTGCTGCTTTTCGTGGTTATCGTTCATTTACTTTACGTCTTCCTTCCTTCCTTCCTGCATGGTGCTGAAGGTCCGTATATAAATAAAGCCTTATCTTATTTTCGCCTATCGTTGATGTCGTTTGCTTTTCCTTCCTATATGTCTGTCTGTCTGTCTGTCTGTTTATCTGTCTATCCATCTATGTACCTGTCCATCTACAACCCTACTTATCTTTCTATTTATCTACCTATCTATCTATCTGTTCATCTATACATTCATAAATACATACATGGCTTACTTACTGTATATAACTTTAAACAGGTTTCAAAGTTTACAGTTCGTAATCTAAAATGATATTTCGATAGATAGAATAATCTTATCGAAGGTATGTACAGATGCAGACACATGAAACAGACACACTTCAGACAGGGCCCCTTACCAAACATAAATAGAGTAGGACGCGTCTCTACTGTACATACAACGTTTCATTTTACCTACCTATATGCTCACGGAGGGGTCGCGTTTTTTGTGTGCGCAACTGTACACGTGAGAATATTGGCGAGCTTATGTGTGTGTGTGTGTGTGTGTATGTTTCGAAAATGAAGTCACCGGTTGGACGATTTTCAAAGTGTGTTCAGAGATGTGAAAAGAACAATTGTCTAAAGTGTTACAGAAACCCCACAAAAACCACAAGAAAAGTCACGATACAATATTTTACCTGGGTGGAATTATTCAGCTTTGAGTTGGCTGATCCACTCAGTAAGGAATCAAGGGAATAATTCTAGTGCGATCTCTACCTGATGCACAAAGCTGATTACATTTGCTTCATTATTAACGTCTATTAGTCCAACCCTTTGACCGTGGAATATCACAGAAAAATATGAGCAGTGATCCTGTGCTGACCTTAGTCTCATCCATTAACAAAGAAATGTAGCAAATGTGGAATATTCACTCAACACAGTATAGACATTACCACTAACTATTCTCTCCCGGTTTATGTGCATTGACAAATTTCCGCCCCGAGTATCTAGATGAGAGACAAGGACACTGTCAATGTACACCAACCTGTTTTCCCCATTATGAAACGTTACTTAAGGACCCTGTGATCGTGTATGAGAATTGGAGACTTCTGATTTCTCCTGATTTTGCCACGAAACAATCTCCTTCCATTTAGGTGGTGTTTTGAGGCAACATTTGAAGGACACGTTTACCTCCAATTTTCCGACTACATCATGGTCCCCCTTAATTACATATCCAAATCCTGCACCGAGAGTGCCAACGCCAAAACTTGGTAATAAAACGAAAGCAAAATAGATTTTCTATAGACAGGATTCTGTACAAATATAAAAGACAGAGGGTATACCTGTTTCTTGGCCCTAAAACTCTATTCATTGCTTCATTAACGATTTATATATTATACTATTTTCAGTGCATACCTGTGAGTTGAGTCCATTAATATAATTTATCATTAAATTTAAAAAAATAATTAACAGCTAACTATATATGGAAAAAATTAAGAATATAACTAATTCTAGCACTGTCAGCTAACTCATGTGGCAACATGAATATGCAAATATCGTTAAAATTCATTTCTGTCTCCCCAAACGAGTTTATTTTCATTATCCAAAAAATATTAATGTTTTAACTTCATAACTAGACTAATTTAATTAACAAATACATAACATACATCAACATTGCGGCTCTTAATTAATATTCAGCAAACCGAATAAATAGCCACTTGGCAGGACGTGATGAATTGTGTACCTGAGAGAAGAGACTTGTGAAGTTGTGAAGTAATATGTGGAGGAGAAGTGTGTGTCTGGGAGGCTGACCTGGTTGGCACTCACTATATACTAGACTAGACGAGTGACCTGGCACTCACACCCTTCCATCCCCGTCCCTTCATGTCTGCAAAAACAACTCCTTTCATCTTATTTGTGTCAAACTTTAATTAATTGAATGTTGAGTCGAGTTTCGAGTCTTGTAACTATTCGTACGTATGAGGGAAATTGACAATTTCTTTTAGAGTTTAAATAATGCAACCAACGAATAAGTTTTATTTTCGGCATAGAAATTAGAAACGGTGCATATATTCTATTATTTTTTTTTTTTTTCCATGATGCCTTTCTTCCCTCGTATTTTCATTTTCTGTCATTTCTCTTACAGCGACGTTTATTCTTCACAAATTTAATTCTCCGTTAATTTTGTTTATATACTCATTCCATATTTCTACCTTCCCCCTCCTCCCCTCCTTATTTATCTTCCTTCACCTTGTCCTAACATTTTCTTTTGCCAATAATTTTGTTCCTAATTTTCATTTCAACTTGTCTCTGCCAATGCATCGTATCCATTTCATGATATCATTAGACACGAGGCCTCAACAGCAGAGAGGAGACTGTTTTATTTTATTATGGGGTGTGATGCAGAAAGATGAAATTCCAAATAGAACACATACACAATTCATTTCCAGTTATATCCTCATTAATTAAAACTGGCTTGGAGGAGAACTTTGAGATTCCGGGGCTGCTCGGTCAGACAACTTGACGAACTTCAACAACAACTTTGAGATTCCTATCGATAATTCAGCTGGACCTAAATCTGTGACCCTGAATAACAAGACGTAACAGTTCCAATACTAACCACAAAAAGTTCATTCAGCATTAAGGGTTGAGTAGTACAGTGTTAGTAAATCTGGAGTAACAAATATCCTCGGAGTGAACTATTCCATGCAACAACAGGTCTCCAATATTTTTGTTGTTGTTAATCTGCATGGTCCTGTTTCCTGGCATTCTTTGGAGGAATCAATGCGCTCTAATGTGCATCAAGTATAATAACTCCTTAACTCCACTATTGAATCCAAAGATAGCAAGTAGTTTTAGCCACTTTAAAAATATCATGAACCATTATATTCGTCACCATTGAGAAGTCTACAGTGTTCAATTAAATATGCAGTACACACAAAATTAATATAACCAGAACTGAAGGTAAAGTAGGATTAATGATGACTTAAAAAGAATGTCTGGTGCCCTGTCAGTCACTCTTTCGTCTGTCTGTATGTCTGTCTGTCTGTGTGTCTATCTGTCTGTTTGTGTGTGTGTGTCTGTTTATCATAGTTATCCTGGCTTGTCTGGTAGTCCCCCTGAGTTGCAGATGTGGAAGGGTTGGATGGACAAAATTAATCACCTCCGACACCAGTAGCGAATGTAGCTGCCTATATACTGTAGTCCCTGAGCTTAGAACGTAATATTATATACTGTATTATACATATATACAGTAGAATCACTCTGCCACCATGCGCTCTGAAGGGAGATCAATTGGCGAAAGGGATGATGACGCCTTGTTTCGGAAGGTTGATAATAAAAAACTTTTGTACTTGGTCTGGCACACATCCATCATCCTCTCCCCTCTGTCTGCTGTCTCTCTCTCCCTAGCTCACTCGTGCTGTTGTCTCTCCTTTATTTTTCTTTCTATTTCTCTCTTTTATTCACGTGTCTGACCTGCTCTCTTTCTCTCCTCTCTCCCCTCTTCCTCTCCTTTCTCTACATTTTCAGTCCAGTCGCTCCCAAGCTTTTTGAGGTCATTCTCTACACTTTTCAGCCACGTCCTTCCTTCCTTACCAAGACACCATGAGCCCACGATATAGGTTACCTGAATTTTGTGAGTGTGCCAAATCTCACAGTCATGAAGGCTCTTCTTTCCTCATTACTGCCTACATATAGAACGAATTATCATAAAATAGTGTGCACTTACAAACACACTAGCCTTTTCTCTACGTCTGAGTTTTAATATCACATAAAGCACAAATGAAGTGTTATTTTGTGAACAAGACTGACTTTTACCATCAATTTTCTCTCTGTTTCAATCCTCTGTTCTGACGTAATGCTTCATATTAAATTAGTAATATTACATAAATTAATCTTCAGTATTATAATAAGTGTATAAATGAGATGCTTGTGGTGACTCAATGATCTCATTACTACCTGCTCTCTACCTGACATTCCACGTATTGCTCCTGTTTGTAATTACATCACTATAATGAGCGAGTGGAAAGGTTAATTAGCCGACGAGTTAGATCATTTCCTCATCGATATTTGTCAAAGCTCAGTAATTGGGCATGACAAAAATCATACACATAATTATTATTATCGAGACAAAATAATTAGTTCACCTGTTACGATTCCACAGTAATTCCCTCCTTAGAGTTTATATGTAATAAATAAACAAAACTATCACAATAAAAATATCCTCCCTGTAATATTTAGGGTATCTTTTTCAATAGTTGTATGAAAAAAATATATATATATATACCCGAGAAGAAGTGAATAACTCAATCTGTATACACGCTTAAAGAGTCACTATAATTCGAGGTACTAATTAGGACTCCGGACATCACTGACAGTCACGCATGATTTGATAGACTGTTGCCCCACCATACAAGGTAAATATAACTATATTTACCTTGCCACCTTATATCATTACAGTGGCTATTACTCGACAATATCATTAAACAGAACAAACACTGTGAATCTTGGTTGGAAAATCACACTAACGTGATCATGAATGTAAGTAGTAAAACCCACACTCTATATTATTTCGTCTACCAGGATGGATTTTATTTCTTACTGTGAATTTTACAGGTATACTTTTGGACACAGGAATTCTTACACGTGCTATAATTATGGAAACAGGGGTAAATTTTGTGGAAGTACTAATATGAATGGTCTACAAGTGACTCAGTGATTGTGAAAAACAAAACCCTAATAATAATAATAATGTTGTATTGAAGTTACGTAGTTTAACAAACATTTTCTATATATTGTAAACCCTTAAAAACAACAGGAACAATAGTACGGTTGAGGAAACATTAAATTAGACATACTTCATGCATAAAAGAGAATACTCAACTACACACAATGTTTCATCCTACCCATATATGCTCAATGAAGGGCCCGTTTCATGTGTTTCACGTTTCATATACCCTCATATGTACAGTCACGAGCTGATGGAACGGACACACTTGAAACGAACCCCACATCAAGCATATGGTAAGATATGTAGTGGCGTGAGCTGCCTAATACTTGATGTGGGGACTGGTTTCAAGTGTGTCCCTTCCATCATATCCTACCTCGAACACTATCCAGTCAGTCTTGGAAGCCATTAATGTTTATTCCAGCTTCGCCCACTCCTGATGGAATTATGCAACCAAGGAAACATTAGGCCCCTGAGAGTGTTCAATTTTAATAAGTACATTCAAAATGGCCCCTTTTTTATCCTTAAGTTTTAATATTTTCCCCAAAGGACATATTACCTTCTGATGAGGGCAACGGCAATTCAACCACTCTACAATTTTAAGGCTGGTGAATATTGCCACTCTCCGCTTCTTATACCACAGTCCACCATGTGATATTCCATAACTTATCGTACATATGAAAGGTATAATAAAAATATCAACTGGCTTCTCCATCTCCTACTCTCCCATCTCTCTTCCAGTCTCGCTCACTCGTTGTCTCCCGTCTATTAAGGAGGTAATTCACTTTGTTACGATGGAATGCCTTGATTCCTCCAAAGTGTGACAGGAAACATAACCAGAAAAGCAAAAATAATGGTGTTCTGTTGCTTGGAATAGTGTGGATGATTCAGTTACTCCATATTTATCAAAACAAAATTTCCCCCTTAAAAAATCCACTGTCCAAACTGATCCTTAAAGTGCATATGTATATGTACAATTTTCTACTCAGAATCATATATTTCTTTTTATGGAAAGTATCGGTAGAAGTGTGATAAAACTGTATTTAAGGCTCTTTATTCTGGCGCCTGTTTAACTAACCCCTTAGGAGTAATTAATAAAATTTCTTCATGATTTCAGTGATTGTAGAAGAAAAAAGCCTGAGTTGCCTTTAGTATAGACCAAGGGCAATATAGAACAAAAAATCCATTTCAACTACGCACCCAAATTTTATGACTGATCAATTACGCGTCTACAGCCTCCAACGCTCATCAATCATATACCACACACCAACTCTACTCAACACAACCAAACCTACCACTTCTTCTCTGCCATCAAAAATTCTATCTAAACATCCAACCACATTCATAAACTAACCCAGATATTTTGTTATTTTTTTCTGTCACTACCATGCACCTTATCTTACCTCTACAACACCACCAACACACCACATTTGTATCATGGTAATTTTCCCACGTCACTCCCCGCCCCAACGCCACACACACCATGCAAGCCTCCAGTGTTACGATGCCGGCAACGTAATATAACCAAGGCTATGATTGATGTGGGGAAAGAGACGGGTCAGCAACACTATGGCGAAGAAAAATTACCTCTTTCTCCTCCTCCTCCTCCTATTCCTCCTCCTCCTTCTCCTCCTCCTCCATCTTCTCTTCCTCCTCCTCCTCCTCCTCCTCCTCCTCCTCCTACTCCTCCTCCTCCTCCAACTACTACTACTACTACTACTACAACTCCTCCTCCTCCTCTTCCCCCTCCTCTTCCTCCTCCTCCTCCTGCTGAAAATTGCTTCCTCAACAGCACGAAGAAAATTGGATGAAAAAAATATAATGGGTAAAGCGGGATAAAGTTTGGAGAATTAATCTTGATCGAGGAAAGGAGGAAAACTTTATTGTTGAAAGTGTTATTGTAAATCCAGTAAAATAAAGATAAAACATAGCGATAACGGAAGAACTGTAAGGCCTAGATAATTCAATCAAAAAAGGAAATAAAGTTATAGACCGGAATAAACTGAAGGGAATGAGCAATGAAGACCTCAATTAATGAAGTACCAGGACCCAGCGAGATGATGAAGCTCTTAATTAAGGAAGTGTTCCCGAGGAGTGCAAAAAAAAAATGTCTATATTATAAGGCTGTAAGGGGGCATGTTTGTGTGAGATGCTGGCTGACGTCAACACTATAGCCTATCTCCCTAGCAACACAGAAATCAATACTCACGGTTTTTATAGTCTATGTTTTTTTTCTCTCTCTCTCTCTCTTTCTCTCTCTCTCTCTCTCTCTCTCTCTTCTCTCTCTCTCTCTCTCTCTCTCTCTCTCTCTCTCTCTCTCTCTCTCTCTCTCTCTCTCTCTCTCTCCTTACCTCCAGCCTTTTCACATTATCACACGCTTTCTACTTCTTCATATCCTGTTTCCTTTTTTCACAAATTCTTTACAATTCTTTTCGCTTTTTCAAATAATCACCTTCCATACTTTTCACACAAGAATATCACACAATTTTCACCTCTTCTTTCTCACAATTGTTTACTATTTCAAACGAACCTGTCTCCACTTCACACACTTTTTGCACTTTCTTCAAAACAGTTCTCTTTCTCACACAAATCGTACATTTACATACATACATTTATACATACACTCTCCTGCTCATACATTCTATACGGGGCTCCTCGGGACTCAGAAAGAACAAGGAGGACGATCCCTTATCACACACACACACAGACACACATTTGCGACATTTGAAAGGTTCGTGTCGAGTGAGGCGACTCAAGTTCACTCAACACATGAACTCTGTACATTCCTAAAAGTATCCTCAAATGTGAAGTAAGATAACCCGAAATGTTATTCCTCAAATTATTCCTCGTGTCTCATCCTTAACTATACAAACTCGTCAGCAACTCTTATTATTATCATCACTACATGTACACTCGTGATAGATAATCCTTGACCAGAGACGAACGGCAGGAACCATACACACTAAAGCTGCATTCGAACTCAGCCTCTATAATTATGTGTACTGGGTGGGGAAATGAGCAATACCAGGCGATTCGAAGCTTTCTGCTCCTCACACTCTGGTCAGAAATTATGTATCACGAGTGTACAGTACTTTACTATGGGGCACCAAAATTCATTCACTGAGCCAGCGACATATTTTTATTATTGAATCACCTGTGGTTCCAATGACTTAGCAACAGAGGGTAGATGGCGACCTGTGTTTTGTCGTTCGAACCACATAGAGTTCAGTCCTAGCGTGGCTGGCTGAGGGAGCAAACTTTTGTGCACCTTTGTATAGTCATGGTCAATAGTCCTGCAACACCTTCAAATGAGATGGCTTCAAAAAATTATCCCAAACTATAGCTGTTGGTCTCTGCAATATTGGTTCATAAATTTCAATCAAATGGCTCGTTTTTATTTACCATGTGACAGGACTTTTGACCATGACTGTACCACACACTCACACAGTACCACACACTCACACAATATGGTACCACACACTCACACAATACCTCACACCTCTTCACATGTGCACTAACCAGAGCCAGACTGATTGACCAACCTGCATCCACTGGTGAGAGATGAGTGACTGTTGCCTGGTCGAGTTTAGCCGACGGTCTCACTACTTGCCCTCCCTCTCTCCCTCCCTCTCTCCTGGCCTCCACACATGAGCTGCCACCTGTTGATTAATCCGCCTCCACCTGCCTGCCACACAGCGCCAGACACATCATGTTAGAGGAATAGCATACTTTGGTTTAATAAATTAGAGTACTATTATTTTTCAAAGTATGCCAGGAATCAGGACCAGGTGAACAAAAATAATTTAGGCCTGTTGCTTGGAATATTTTGGAAGAATCGTTTGCTCCAGATTTACCATCACTGTAGGCATATTATCCCCTTAATAAAAATTCATGATGGACATGAAATCGAATAAATACACATTTTAGCAAGTTCAGTATTTATATATCCCTAACAAAAGTTTTCAACGTCATATGAAAACAGCAGTAATGGTTTCTTCCTTTCTTAGTATAATATCGTATATTAATAATTATCTAATTGTTAACATCACCCGATATAATTCATCACAGTCAATTTTTTAAATGAAAGTTGCAATTAAAGAAGCAAGGGAATGATATTAACAAGTAAAATTATTCACCTTTCATTCCTGAACCACCTACCCAGCTGAGCCACTTTCCACAAAGCCTATGTGTGTAAATCTATTCTTTCAGCAGGACCTTTATCACAAGAATACATCTCACCATGACTGGAAGCTGCCCCATCGATGCAAACTATAAAATAACGTTGATGTTGCCTTGTGGCAACTATACGAGGATGAGACTTTATATATACAAGTCCATAAATGAGAATTGTTGGTTTGTGAGACGAGTTATATTTTGTCTTATATAAACAAACGAGTTAGTCATTTAAAAGGCAACAAGAATCCATCTTCTTCTAACCTAAGGATATGAAAGAACACGAACTATATTGAACCCTATCTAGGGAAAACTACGCCATACTGCTTCAGGTAGAGTTGTGATCAATAATTTACTATATATGTCACTGTCCATTGTATCCTGCTGCTTCCCCAATACACATCATTCCATGTGCTAAGATTATGCTCACAAACAACTGTTTCAGTCCCCAAAGCAGGGCTTTCCTTTATTCTCTCCACCAGCATGTAATAATTGGAATAGAATCAGGGTAGTGATCGAGGAGTGGGAGTGAAAACAGAGAAATGGGTGGGTGAGGGGCAGGGTGGACTTAGGAATGGAAGAGAGTGAGTAAACCAGATTCTCTCCCTGAGGTGTGCTGTGGAAAAATATCTGGAGAAGGGCACGAAGTTGTATGCTGCATGTATGGATCAGGAGAAGGCATCATTATTATGTCAAAGTAGATAAAGACTTTGAGGTGAGGCTGTGAGGTGAGGTCGAATGGTCAGGGTATAGATAATGTCAACTTATTTAAGTATTTGGGCAGTGTGATTGAGGCGTCTGAGAAGAGAGAGAGAGAGAGAGAGAGAGAGAGAGAGAGAGAGAGAGAGAGAGAGAGAGATTTTTGTTGTTAGTGTAGAGTATACTTATTGGTGGTAGTAGTAGTAGTATTAGTATTAGTAGTAGTAGTAGTAATAAGTACACACCACTCATCTTGCTTAGACTATCTCATCTGCTGTATGCACTCTATGTAGGGATGTTAATTGTGTATCTGGCTGTTTGGCGGCTTCTCAAACTAATAGTCTGTATTCACCCTCCCTCCCTCTCTCTCTCTCTCTCTCTCTCTCTCTCTCTCTCTCTCTCTCTCTCTGTGTGTGTGTATGTGTGTGTGTGTGTCCTAACATATATTCAGGTAAGCCTTCTAATTGCCTTGTTAATCAGATGGTAAACAGATGGAGTATACAGGGTGAGTAGTATAGAGGTGGGTGTGGGTCCTACACGGCATTGTTAGTTAGCGAGGGGAGGGGAGGAATCTGTCTGTTCTCTGGATACTGAATCAACTTGGTATTTATGCCAACTAGATAATGCAGAGAGAGAGAGAGAGAGAGAGAGAGAGAGAGAGAGAGAGAGAGAGAGAGAGAGAGAGAGAGAGAGAGAGAGAGAGAGAGAGAGTGAGAGAGAGAGAGAGAGAGCAGGTTGAAAGATAACAAGAGAGAGAGAAAAGGAGAGGAGAGAGCAGGTTGAAGGATGAGTAAGAGAGAGAAAGAAAGCAAGCAAGCAAGAAAGAAAGAAAGAAAGAAAAGAAAGAAAGAAAGAAAAAGAGAGAGAGAGAGAGAGAGAGAGAGAGAGAGAGAGAGAGAGAGAGAGAGAGAGAGAGAGAGAGAGAGAGAGAGATGCATTATGCAATCTGGAGGAAATGAACACTGATCAACAAACACACACACAACCCGTCCCGTCGTGACTGGGAAACAGGTAACGACTCCCCGCCTGATTGTACTTATTTGCACTTAGCAGGAAAACCCATTGGTAGTTGTGGATGTTAAAAACGTGATGGAGTCTGATGCCAAGGTGGGTTTTACTGGCAGTCGAGAAGATTGGGAGGAAATTAGACGAGAGAGTTTGTTTGAAGAGAAGGATTCATAATGCAAATATATATATCATGTGTGTGTGTGTGTGTGTTGTTGTTGTTGTTTTTTCACACTAGACTTGCAGTGAAAGTGAGTTTAGATCATCTTTTGGTGTCTGTGAATTAATTAAGACGACTGGATGAATTTATATTGATGTTATTGATACCTTTTAGAGAAGATACTATATTTATCCACGTCACCACCAGTACGTCTTTCACCACCAGCATCCATCCATCCATCCATCCATCCATTCCCATTCACCACCATACACATCCATCAACATTCACCACCACAAACATCCATCAACATTCACCACCACAAACATCCATCAACATTCACCAACATAAACATCCATCAACATCCACTAATATTTACATCCATCAACATCCACCAACAAATACAATACTGATTAAAAATAAAAGAATATATGAGTGGCTTTCTGACCTTTGATAAGATATCTTGAGTGGCTTTCTGACCTTTGATGCCCTTGCCATTACAGACAGATTGGCAGAGAGACAGAGATCCGAATTAGTATTATAGATGAAGGAAACTGGAGCGAAGGAAGTAGAAGTTGGTGGAGGTTGGTGGTGGGAGGTCTGAAGATTATTAATAGTCACGCCCGCTGGCCTTCCTCGCCTCCTGCTGGGGTTTTTAGTCGAGCTTCGGGCTGATCAATGGAGCAGAGGCTGGTGCTGAGAGAGAGAGAGAGAGAGAGAGAGAGAGAGAGAGAGAGAGAGAGAGAGAGAGAGAGAGAAGGGGTTATATTACGTACACTTTACACGGGAAACTATATAGTATTTAATTTATTGCGTCCTTAGTAATAATATGAAGCTGAATATTAACTAAAGTTTATTTTGCACAACGAACGCTGTAGAAAGTTATTTTAATTTAATGAGAAAACATGAAGCAGTGACAATTAATAATATACTACATGGAAACAATGAATGAACGTAATTATGATAAGGATTCAAAGATTTAATGTAATGTAAATATTGGTCAAAATAAATTGTAAAATGTATATACAGAAAAAACAGTTAATAATCTAACATTTGTAGAGGTTATATATATTTGTAGAGGTTATATATATATTATTATATTCAAGGAACAGGATCATTATTAATATTTTAGGAATACCAATAAAACTATCATCAGTTAACTGGAAGTTCTTATTTAATTTGAAAATATTTATTAATTTTCTTGTTTCAAAATATCCTCTGTTTGGAAAATTACAATGAACATGCTTAAGCTTTTAGTTTTTGTTGTTGCATTTTTTTTTTTTTACAAAAGTGTATTACTCCCTTATAAATTTTGGCATATTATTACTACATATAAAAAACAGTAACACGATAACCACCATGAGTTAATTTGATATCAGTCCACAAGTTGATGCTTTGAAAGGAACTGATTTGCATTACTGAATTAGGTTTTACAAATTCAATTTATTCACAATATCTAATGTTACCAGTGATGAATAGAACTAATTCATTTATTGTATGAGGGGTTGGTGTATGTGTGTGTGTGTGTGGGGGGGCGTAGGGGGGTTGAACTATAGTGATGTGGGAGAGTAGAAGACGAGTGGTGGGGGGGGTTAGGGGGTCGAGGTGGGGGGGGGGGGGGGTTCGGGTGTGGTTGGGTAGTGTAGATAGGAATGGTGGGGAGGTTGAAAATTAGTAATAGGGTATAATTATAAGGAAAGAGAGAGAGAGAGAGAGAGAGAGAGAGAGAGAGAGGAGAGAGAGAGAGAGAGAGAGAGAGAGAGAGAGAGAGAGAGAGAGAGAGAGAGAGAGAGAGAGGGAGAGAGAGAGAGAGAGAGAGAGAAGAAAGAGAGAGAGAGAGAGAGAGAGAGAGAGAGAGAGAATGTAGACTGTAGAGTGATAATTATAATATTGAAGGAGAATGTGATTAAGAGGTTTAGTGTGTGTGGTGGAAAATTAATTAAGGGATGAAAATCTGGACGTTAAATTGGTGCTCTGCTGAATCCTCCAAACTATTTCACGAAACACATCTCCTATTAGTAACACTTGGGTGATTTGTTTCCTGGGATAGTTTGGAGGAATCAGTAGACCTCCAAGTAACCACCAAAAGGAGTTACTCCCGTTAACAGGATTAGAAAGAGAGAGAGAGAGAGAGAGAGAGAGAGAGAGAGAGAGAGAGAGAGAGAGAGAGAGAGAGAGAGAGAGAGAGAGAGAGAAAAGTTTCCTTCCCCCTCCTACCTACCCTCCTCTCTCTCTCTCTCTCTCTCTCTCTCTCTCTCTCTCTCTCTCTCTCTCTCTCTCTCTCTCTCTCTCTCTCTTTTGATGGAGTGGCAGTGGGGCCAGATGGTGCCAAATTAATGATGTGTGCCTGTTATTTAAATAATTAGTTTTATGATAATGACATTACGGTAATTATGATGACGAATGTTCATGGATGGAGACACTGTTATGCCACGTGTCCAGTTTGTTACTCCATTCAAGGGATGTTTATGGCTGAGGTGGAGGTTTATGGCTGAGGTGGAGGTTTATGGCTGAGGTGGAGGTTTATGGCTGGGGTGGAGGTTTATGGCTGAGGTGGAGGTTTATGGCTGGGGTGGATGTTCATACTTGAGCTGTTGTGTATCCCTCGTATGGAAGTTATCAAAACAATGGATAGTCATGAGAAGGTAAATTACTGCCTGCGGAACATTATGGTATCATCGATTTTTAAGTATTTATAATCATGAATTTCCATGTATACCAGAGAGAGAGAGAGAGAGAGAGAGAGAGAGAGAGAGAGAGAGAGAGAGAAGAGAGAGGAGAGAGAGAGAGAGAGAGAGAGAGAGAGAGAGAGAGAGAGAGAGTGTGTGTGTGTGTAACAGAAGTCGTGTAGATTCAGGTGATGGAGGTTCAGGTCCAGCAATGTGTGAGCCACAGACAATGTTTACACACCTTTTCTCGCCAGTCCTGGAGGCTTGGGGAAGGAGGGGGTTGGGGAGGTTGGGGAGGATGGGAGTGCGGAGGAGGGAATGGGGAAAGGGTGGGAGAGGAGAGGAGGGAATGGGGAAAGGGTGGGAGAGGGGAGGAGGTGATGGGGAAAGGGTGGGAGTGGGGAAAAGGGAATGGGGAAAGAGTGGGAGGTGTTGTTTGGGGGGATTGGACAATTGTGGGGAGGGGGTCATAGTGGAGAGGGACCTGCCATTTTCTTGATTGCTCAGTAAATGGGTAGAGGTTGCATGAGAAAGCGTAAATACAACATGATTAAATAAGTGTAAGGAAGAAAGCTGACAGAACAGTACGACACTTGCTAAAAAAATAATGTTAGTAAATAGACCAACAAACAAACAAGTAACCAAATAAATGAACAGACAAGTAAGTAAGTACCCAGGTTGGCAGGCAAGGCACGTAATCACTTCGACAACCAACATTCAGATACAAACATATGCAAATGGGATTGAAAGCAATACAGTACCGTGCCATTGCTTGCCATCAGAAAATATTCCATCTTCCCTTGCCTTACTTTTCCAGTCCCTCCCTTCCTTCCTCTCCCATAAAGTGGCTTGGCTGCATTGGGACTTTCACGTGAGCTAATAAAGTCGTCCCGAAAGCATGCATCTACTCGACAATGCTTCAGGGGAGAATTGAAGGGACATCGAATCCTCCAAACTTTGCTACAAAACAGACACATCCCCTACTAGAATACAGCATAGCATGAAGGAATCGGTAGCACTGCAGTTCGCCCAAAACAAACTAGGAAGTGTGGCTGTGGTTTAATCAGTGGAGGGGTAGCTGGCTGGCTGGCTGGTTGGTGTTGTTCCACTTCCCTGGTCCTCACACTGAACCTATTTTTACCCTCCTGCCTTTACTCTTCCTATATTCCGAAGATATTGTAGTTTTTTTTTCAATCTTTTTCCTACGGGGTCCCCTTCCTTTATCTGTATAACACTATAACTTTCCTCATGCATCTGTTCTTCCTCTGTATTTCCCTGCATCTCCCGTCCCATTTATTCATGCTTCCGTTGTTACATTGCCTGCTCTCGCTTTTACTTCCCCTTATCTCCCTCCCTTAATCCACTCCTCCCGTGCAAACTTTCCCACTAACATCATTCTTCATTCTCTTATCTTTTTTCCCTGCACTCCTTGTCTTTCCTACTTTGTCTTTAAGCTGCATCCCGTCCTCTCCTCTGCTCTCCATTCTTCCTCCTTCCCCTGATCTCTCCAAAGTTCCTGTCAGCATTTCACCGTCACCCATCCCCTCTTCTTCCCTACCCACAATTCCTCTGTAGCCTACTTTTTTCCATTTCCTCTTCTCTTGTATTGTCCCTTTTTTCCCTTCACTCATGTTCTCTTTATGTGTTTCCTCTTCTTCATTCCTCCCTCTCCACACATCACACTGTAGCCTCCTTCCCTCA
The DNA here is from genome assembly GCA_034508575.1 of Petrolisthes manimaculis. Taxonomy (NCBI): domain Eukaryota; kingdom Metazoa; phylum Arthropoda; class Malacostraca; order Decapoda; family Porcellanidae; genus Petrolisthes; species Petrolisthes manimaculis. The sequence continues at coordinate 41,661 of JAWZYT010006691.1, forward strand.
TACCAAGCGTTAATCCGCCTCATCCATCTTCTCCTCTCATCACCCGGGGCCCCTGAGGCGTATTCACTCTCTGCAACCAACACCATCCTATTCTGCAAGCTTCATTCAGCAGGAATCAATAGCATGAAGGAGATGAAGGAGGAACGCCAGTCCACGAGTTCGCTCCTCTGACGGGTTGGCAAACTCCCTTGGACGTATACAGAACACATCGAGAATGCTAAAAACACTGGGTGCCTGCAGGGGTCACAAGGAGTGGGTCAAGATTAGCCAACACTCAATCATTTCTGTCAGTATGCAAAGTATAGTCTGGAGGAGCACGTAAAGACAAATAACGAAACAAGTGAAATACAGGTATAAGAATCCTTTGTGTAAAAGTCGATATATTGAACAGTGAAAAGTAAATTAATTATATCCTTAAGGGACCCCGTGATGTAATCAGAAAATTAGGGGTTAGCGAGTTCTTCATATATTGCCAGGACACATTACCAATATTGGATGAACTTGTTTCCTGGCATAGTGAGGAGGAATCAGAAGCCACCAAGTCTCATACAAGATCACAGGGTCCTTAAGAACTGTACAAGGGTCAAGTATGGCAGATAACCACAAAGGTCTTAATTTGAAGAGATGGAGGTGCTGTGATCTCTATCTCATTTGTGGATGAAGTATGCGAGAGAAGGAGGGTGGGCGGTGAAGTGTTGCACGTGCTGTGACTGTGCTTCAAAACTTGTGAAACTCTCGCCATTTGTTCATTTCGAAGGAACGTGCAGTGTGGTGCCAAGTGGAAAGAGGTCGGGTTTTAGTTAGCGGTAATGCCATAGTTGGGTTCAGTGAGTGAGCATCTGAGTGGAGTTTCAAAATTTCTATACCATTTGTTACGGAATGAATACCAAAGTTTACCAAGCTTTATAGTAATAATTAGTATTAATAGTAATAGTAATAATTAATAGTAATAATTAATAGTAATAATTAATAGTAATGATTTATAGTAATGATTAATAGTAATAATTAATAGTAATAATTAATAGTAATAATTAATAGTAATGATTAACAGTAATGATTAATTGTAATGATTAATTGTAATGATTAATAGTAATGATTAATAGTAATGATTAATAGTACTAATTAATAGTAATAATAATAGTAATAATAATAGTAATAATAATAGTAATAATAATAGTAATAATTAATAGTAATAATTAATAGTAATAATTAATAGTAATAATTAATAGTAATAATTATAGAGTTATGTTAGCAAGCAAAATGTTAATTGTTATCACTAAATAGTTATAGAACTGTCCTTGATTTGCTGTCATCTAATCATCTCTCAAGCGGGAAGGTGATATAAAAAAGGTAATATAAAAAAGGTAATATAAAAAAGGTAATATAAAAATGAGACATTGCCTTTCACGAACACTAAATAGCACAACAATGATTCAGTCAATATTTAGTAATTGGCTTAAAAACACGATAAATAGTCTTCAAGCTGAGCATTATGGTCAAAGGAGCCTTCTTCCTTACTATACTTTCCTTCACCCTTTTATACTAGATAGCCTAGGTAAAGCAACCAGCCTCGCAAGGACCACCAGGTTTGTTGCTGTTTGTAGGTCCTTTGTACTCCTTTGTATTTTTTTCTCTTTTTACTTATTGATTGTATACCTATCATATTCTCTCTCTCTCTCTCTCTCTCTCTCTCTCTCTCTCTCTCTCTCTCTCTCTCTCTCTCTCTCTCTCTCTCTCTCTCTCTCTCTCTCTAGCCTTCTCCATCCCTTCTTTCCTCCTTTCCTCCTCCTTCCACTCCCATATCTGTCCTTTCTTGGCCTCACTTTCTTTCTCCTGCCTTTCTTTATTGCCTCGTCTTTCACAGGTGCTGTTCTCTCTCTCTCTCTCTCTCTCTCTCTCTCTCTCTCTCTCTCTCTCCTCCTTCCTCACCCTTTCCCTACGTTTCTTCTTGCATCTCTTTCTCCTTTCTCTTCTTATCACATACCTGTCTGTTTGCAAATGCCCTCTGAGTTAGCCTTTGTTCCTTCTCTGTCGCCTTTATTTTTATACCTTTCAGAAGTTTTTAGTTTGTTACTCTCATGTTCTCTTAAATGTATATATATGGAAATATCTTAACACAAGGAGAAAGGAGCAACAACAACAACAACAACAACAACAACCAAGAAGGAACCAGAGGAAAGGAGAAAGAGACAGAAAGGAGCAACAACAACAACAGCAACAACAACAAAAACAACAACAACAACAACCACAACCACGAAGGAAACAGAGGAAAAGAGGGACAGTGAGAGAATCGACAAGAAGGGGGCGCCGCAGAACCTTTAAGGACCCCATGATCGTGTATAGGAGACTTGGTGGCTACTGATTCCTCCTGTCTATGCCACGAAACAAACTCCTTCCATATATAGGTATAGGTGGTTGAAGGACTCTTTACGAATCCCCAATTTTCTGACTACAACACAGGGTCCCTTAAAGTACTGCCCACATCACCCCAGGCAATAACACAACACAACGGAGGGTCAAAGGACGGAGGTTAGGGGAAAAATAACAAAATAAAATAAACAATAAGAAAGAGGAGCAGGGTCAAAGAGAAAGAAAATATACACAATAAAATAGAGAAGCAAGGTAAAAGGGATTCATAAAGCGTCAAGGAGAAAGAAAAACAAAACACAAGGAAATAGAGAAGCAATTAAATAGAAAAAGCAAAGTAAAAGAGATTGATCAAAGCGTCAAAGAGAATGAAAACACAAGGAAAATAAAGAAGAAGGGTAGGGAGGATTGATAAAAGCGTCAAGGAGAAAGAAAACACAAGGAAAAAAGAAGAGGGTGGATTGATAAAGGCGTCAAGGAGAAAAATAACAAAATGAAAGAGAGAAAGAAGGGTTAAAACGATTGATAAAAGTGTCAGGCAGAGAGAAAACACAAGGGAAATAGAGAAGAAGGGTAAGAGAGGATTGATAAAAGTGTCAGGCATGAAGGAAAACACAAGGAAAACAGAGAAGAAGGGTAAGAGGGGAATTGATAAAAGCGTCAAGGGAAATCTAGAGTATTGAGTTGGGAGGGTTGGTCTTGTTTATGGGCACCAGGAAATCCCAATCTCAGGCTTCCCTTTGGTGCCTGTGGGTGGGATCCAAATTATTATTCTGCGCCCTGATCACCTCCACCTCCAATGATACTAACTCAAAGGTAGGCACGAATGACTGACTGACTGGCTAACTGTTTACGTTTGAGTGTGTGTCTGTTGTGTGTGTGTGTGTGTGTGTGTGTGTGTGTGTGTGTGTGTGTGTGTGTGTGTGTGTGTGTGTGGTGTGTGTGTGTGTGTGTGTGTGTATGTGTGTGTGTGGTGTGTGTGTGGGGGGGGGGGTTACCTGAACCTCGATATGGACATGTAGTTTATTTCCACAGTTAGATTATGAAAACATAGACGATAAATATATATACTTTTTTTTACAATTACTCCATCGTGACATCATTGTTAACTAAAGCAGTGGTAAGTATTCGGTGTCCATGGAATCAACAACTTAACCCCCACTAACCCTCACCAATCTAACTTCTTGATTAGGGGATTCACTCTTACAACTCCCTTGATTAGTTCTGTCCCTTCTCTCTAACTATTTAACCAATACCCTTCCGCTCTTTTCCTCTCTTCTTGGTTCCTTTGTATCATCCATGGTCTGAGCTTGGAATCATTTATAATATTTCCATTTCAAGTGTTGTATATACAGTATGTAGTAACGTATTGGTTATTATATGAGGCTTTAACTTCCTCTAGCCTGTGTGTATACGTTGTGTAGTTTTGATGGTGTAAACGCCACTATAACGCATTATTCACTACCAGAACTTTATGTCTGTATATAAACAAGGTCGTAAGTAATAACAGAGAGGCCAAGAAGTACAAGAAAGATGGAGTGAAAAAGATTAACTCTATATTACAGCGCAGGAGAAGTCACTGTGTTTGATGTTTGGAATGAGCCTGCGAGAGTTAATAATCATGCGAGAGGTATGAGGAAGATTTTGGTAAATGTAACTTCCTCACATCAAAAAGAAGCAGCTCCTATTTACACCGTCCACATCCCTCTCCACACTACGGTAAGTTATGTGTGGTGGAGTGTATTAGGTAAGACTGTGGACGTAATTTCATCATCCTCACCCTCATCCTCCTGTCTTTCATATATGTTCGCCCTTAACTCAATTTTCAACCCCGTCCCCTTCTCGCTTCTTTCTTCCCACCCACTCTCACCTCAGCCTCGGTACCTCCTTCCTTCCACCCCTGTCTCCCTGTGTAGGTCCTCGCCTCGTCTTCACATCTACCATTACCACACCATCCCGCCCCTCGAGGCTCCTAAACCGCCAGCCAGCCTCAATTATCCTGCCCATCCTCCCTCTCCCACGGCCGTAAGGTGGGCACTGGGGGAGGGGTCCTTACAGTACAGGGTGGAGGGGCGAGGTAGGGTATGGAGAGGAGTTTGGGGTGGGTCTGGGGTTGGGGTTTGGTGTGAAGGAAAAAGAGGAAGGTATAGGACGTACAGGGGTCTAGGACTGGTTGGTTAAGAGCAAGGACGTGGCAAAGTATGATACAATACGTAGGAAAGCCTTGTGCGGATCTAAGAGCAGTCGTGGGGTAGGAGAGGGGTAAGCTGTAAGGCAGTGAAATATATGGTGATGAGGGAGGAGAACGGAGTGTAGAGGAGGGAGGTACAACTAAGCAGGATATGGTATAAAGGAGAAAAGTTGTATGAAAGTTGAGGACTCATTGCTGCACTATTTTCGACTTCATATCTCGTTCCAAATGGAAAAAGGAAGGGAAGTTTCGCAGTTTGATAATGTTTCAAGAGACGGAAAGATACATTTCGTAGCCTTAATATATAGAGCAACTTTCGAAGATCTGGTGATGAAGATTGGATTCATTTATCCTCTAATCGTGAAAGCAAATAAATAACAAAATGTGATTCTAAATAGGGGATGAATATGTAACATGACGATAATAATAATATGAGTTATTGTTAAAAAGTCTATCGGTCCCAACTCCACGATTATCAGGGCAAAAGGAGAAATAGAGAGTTTCTATTTCAAGTATGATAGTGTTGTGTCTCGTCTTGGACCATCCCCTTTCTTCTGTGTCCCCATAAATAAGAATTGGGTCTCAGTGTGTTCATCCAGGCAGTAGTGGTCCAGCCCTGGGGATTCGAGGGACGGGGGGGGGGGGGGGGGTTGCCTCTCCCTACACCCACTATAGGAATACAGGAGAAACTGATCATTGATACTAATTCATTCAATAAACTCTACTCACAACATACATAGATATTAACTTATATCATATATAATATCTTGTAATATAAATTTCGTATAAAAATTCATTACAGATTATCGTTGCATGTTCTCATGTTTTCCTCCTTTTGATTATTATTTATAGCCATGCAACTCTAAAGAAAATAGCAATCGTTAGCTTGCTCTCATCCTCCTCACATTATCCTCACTTTACTTTGTTCACTTCCCTTCCAACCCTCCGTTCCCCTCACCTACTCCCACCATCCTCAGTCTCCCCTCACTCGACTCTTCAGCCTCTCTTCGCCCACTCCCACCATCTCATCAGCCCGGTTCCCCCACAACCTTACACCTCAATTATACAAAGCACTGCAGCAGACTTCTCGCTCTGGCGGGTCGAGGAGGATGCAGCCCAAACTTCCCAGCTCACTAACTTTGTAATGGCACTAGGACTCCTTGCATAACTAAACCACTCGTAACCATATGCCGTGTTAAGTAGAGGAACGAAAGAAGAGTAAGGCTGCATCATGCTTCTCTCTCCTCTCTCTCTCTCTCTCTCTCTCTCTCTCTCTCTCTCGTCTCTCATGTTTTGACGAAAGAGATTTAATAATAGTCTGATCATTATATTCAGCAAAAGTCCAACAGAAATTCAAAAATAAATTTCAACATTTCCATGCCTAATTCATTTCATAAGGACCTCTGGACAATCCATGAAAACTTATCCTACAACTATCTCCTGTATTGATCTTTGTATTGTTAACGCCTCACTTCGAATGGAATGTAAGGAATACATATAAATTTCTATAAATTATTAAACAACAAATAAATACAGGTGAAGGGAAGATTACTGCAAATAATTACAGAATCAGATAAAATCCTTGAACTCATGCAGGCTATCGGGACAATATATACGCTGCTGCTGCTGCTCGCTGCTGTTGCTTTGAAGTTTTTCATTTTATTTCCTGTGAGGCTGCCGACCCTCACCGTAATTAAGGCTCTTCTGAAATAATTTGGCCTCTAGTGAGAATAATAAGAGTATAATCAGGCAGCACTATACTGTCCTCTTTCTCGCTTCATATTCTGTTATTACGTGCGGTAACAAAGAATTATTTACGGGAACTTCTAACACCAAGTATCTGAAGGATGCTGAGTATGACTGATTTTCAAGAGAGAGTTTCATAGACACCGAGAATTACTAACACTGAGTGAACTTTGTGAGTATTTTAGTAATCAACTCTTGCCTTAACTGTGCTAGGTGTCACATGAAACATTATTAAAAAAAAAGATGTGGAAGAGAAGAAAGAAAAGGTAAAGGATACATACGCATTGCTTACTTCGTCTTCACGTGCCAAATTCATTGAAAACCGTATAAGCATCTCGTCCCTGGAGTCCCGTTATTTTTTCCTTGCATAACGAATTAACGCATTTGTGTTTAGTTGGCTTGAGTGGAGTTTAGGATGTATGTTTAGTCAGAGGTAAGTTCAAGCGTTCAGAACTAATGAATGAACTTGGAATAGGGTGGAGTATGACCGTCCACACACACACACACACACACACACACACACATTTCAAACTTCTCGCTTTCCACTCATCCTTTGACGGTCCTCCTCTCATGCTTTTTATATATATATATATATATATATATATATATATATATATATATATATATATATATATATATATATATATATATATATATATAATATATATATATATATATATATATATATATATATTTTTTTTATTAATTATTTTTTTTGTAATAATTAACTTTTTTATTATTATTATTATTTTTTATTTAATATTTTTTTTTATTATTTTTTTTTCCATCGTCGCAGCCGCTCCCCAAAACACCTAAGTTGGCAACTCTTATCCATGTAAACAAAGCTCCTGCCGTACCACTATGGCCGCCGAGCGTGACGTGACGTCACAGTGAAGTCACGCGAAAACACCCTATTCTAGAAAACCACGAAGGCGCCAGAGAAAATAACATCACAATCTAACATAAGCACAATCGAACAAATATTCAAACATAATATAGGCTAACTGGCAATTCTAACACATCGCATAAACTAATCTAGAATATACCGGAACAAATTAAACAAATCTCACTTCTCAACAATATGATGATCGTATATTATTTCTTAGGATATGACAATCAATACTTCAGTGTATGATATGATGAGTGTATATTATTTCTTAGGATATGACAATCAATACTTCAGTGTATGATATGATGAGTGTATATTATTTCTTTATATATAACAGTCAATACTTCAGTGTATGATTATCATGTGATTTAAGTACTTTATAATGATTTGTCTTATAATGTGACAGGTTTACCATGAATACATTATTTCCATGAGGGTATACTATTTTATTATCTAAATACTTACACCTGACAAAACTTCATTACTTAAATATATTTCACATTAAAATATTGCGTACGTATATAAAAAAAAAAAGGGAGTTATTCCATTAACTGTCAACTAGACACAGGTGTTGGTGCCGCGTTGCCTGCCGTGATAAGTGATAGCCAACACATTTTGAGTGTGTCTGTCGGGGCTTTTCCACCCTTAAATGTCTGTCATTACCACCACAATATTATAGGATGAACACTGCTTCTACAGCATAAAAATCACCTGTATCTCCTATGTTGGATCTAGCTCCAATGAACCTCCACTGTTATGTGTGTCTGTCACGGTGTTTCCACCTATCAAAATGTCTGGCATTGTTCATTCTATAATCAGGAGATATCAAGCTTAAGTTTACATTGGTTTCATTCGGTATCTCACTAGTTGGATCTAGATCCAAAATATAACAACCAATTACTGTCGCTTGTTAGTAAGCCACCAGTTAAATTCCGGCAGACGATCAATTTCATAGTTTACAAGACTACTACTAAACTTTAATATGGGTTACAGATGGTATCTCGTTCGTGTATCTCAGGGTCCTGGGCTGCCGGTCTATACCCTCTCTCATCACAAGTACACGCCGCCTCCACCTTCAGTCAGAGCCAGCCCTTCCTCAGTTCTCAGTTATCTCTTCAGTGACCCGTATCTACTGTTAATAAATCCACCATCAAGGTTCCCACTCCTACTACCACCCTCCTCCTCCCTTTCCTCCTCCTTCTCCTCCTTCTCCTCCTCCTCCTCCTCCTCCTCCTCCTCCTCCTCCTCCTCCTCCTTATCATTGATCCTCCAGTAAGCCTTCCAGCCCTACTGAAAGTCTGGCTTCCTACTCAGCCCGTTGTCTCCTTCTCACACCCTCACTCTCTCCTTCAAAGCTCTTAGTTATTCATTCTTCCAACCCTACCACTTATCTACCAGGTTCGTTGCTCAGTTCACTCTTCCCAGATATTGCCCTTCTTTTCCCCTTCCCTCCAAGTCATTCATATTCTATCCTAGCCACTTACGATCTCTCAATTCATCCTACCTACCACCCAACCTAATCTCTTTATTCACGTCTCTTCTCTCATCTTCTCCGTCCCTAACCTTCACTCATCTCACGCTGTCTTCTCACCAACATCAACCCCCTCCCCGTCCCAGGGATTTAAGCGAGTCCTTGATTACATTACCTTTCAGTTGCTCTACCAAACCAAACCAAAATTTCTGTTAAAAGCAATATCCCTTGGCAGGTTAATTTATTCCCTGTTCACATCCTCGTCCACATCAAAGGGTAATTAATGTGTCTAGCATTGTTTATGAGGAGTTCAGACACAGTCAGTAGCATTTGTCTGTGTCCCACTTGTTTGGAATGGAAACTGAATTATTCCGTCTGAACCAACCGAGTCGGAGGAAGTGGAGTAATCGAGGGGAACTGGATCGGCGCAGCCATATGACAATTTTACCACGAGCAATCAGGAACGGAATTTGTGCGGCAAACCGTACACGGACAACGATCCCTTGTACACACACACACCCACACCCACACCCACACACATATTGACCAACCTATTCCACTATTTATGGGCTATTCCTGTGCCCCATCTGCCGTTCCTTCAGTATGGTCTGTGCCCCTGGGAGCCACTAGCTGAGGAGTCTCGTTTGGGAGCTTCGTATTGCCCCATACCCTATATATATACTGGGCCTATACCCCGTTTACTTTATTCTCAAGCCTTATTTGTTGTAGGAAAATGAACTTTGTTAACATTTCCAATAATATATCCAATGGCCGGTTTTATCCAAGAAAACTAATATAACCCATACAGACATGAAGAATCCTTTGGCATATTTTGGTGAAAAGTTACATAATATAATTACATTCAGCCCAAGTTAAGGAAATCATCAGTAGAAAATTGCATACCCCCATGAGAAACCTGGGAACACTACATCTGGGAAGGGAAGGCAAGGAAGGGAAGGGAAGGAAGGGAAGATGAGTGTTTGAAACTGACGAGGCTCGAGGGCACAGCATAATCCATCTTGTTTTGTTTTCTTTAGAATGTTTGTATTATATTTGTCCCTCTCATTCCTTCCCTCCTATTTGTAATACGTACTCCATCAATTTTGGAGAAAAATTGATTTACTCAAACCTCTGCTTGGTACTGTTGTCATCATAATTATCTGTATATCAATATTAATATAATTATTATCAACAATATATTATACCATTGTTTTGATACGGTTATTATACGTGGGCCTTGATGAAGAAGATGGAGGATATAGTGATTTGTTGTATATAAATTTGTCATTTATAATTTACTTCATAACAATTTAAAATACAGTATATCCTTCGAATAGGCTGTATGCTTAACAAAAAAGTTTTTATTGATTGTTCTATCAATTGGGAATTTTCATTCAGGTTTGGTCGCCAGATGGAAGCTGGAAAGATGGATTCACAACAGTTTGCCGATTTATGAGAGATAAAGCTATATGATGATTGTATATATTTCTAAAATGTCCACAATCACGTAAGACATCAATTCAAGACCAGTGAATTCCTCCCACCCACCAGGAGATTTCACCAACCAGAAACAGTGGGTGATTTCCTCAATCCGTACCCAAGAGAAGGATGGGACTGTGGTGGAATCCTTAACATGCTGGTTGGTGGGCATAGGAATAGGCACGAAATTCTACCCAGGAATTTTTACGTTCCCTACTGAGTCGTATTTCCCGGTTGGCTGATCAGCGAGGGAATTCTTGGTGAGATCTGCTGGGAGAGGATTTCTTTCTTAATATTATCTTAGGGAGATATTATTACCCACGGTTTCTCATGATGTGATGCCGATAAAACTTGTAAATGTATCAGGGCTCGATATTACACAGCATTGTTCATCTGGTACACTGGCCCACCTCGAGTGTAGCAGAATAATGTAATACAACTTTGCTCTAACGTGTATGTAACTGAGGAACACTACAAATGCTCACTTGTTTTGAAGCATTTCCTTAGTGGCAGGGTATGGACATTTTTTATCTTCACCCACGGTACTATATAATCATAATTTGTTGTTCATAATACATTTTACCGTACCGTACTCATCTGTAAACATTAATACATCTATAGTATTCCACCATCACTCACTTCTCTTTGTCGTCCCAATACGAACGTCAAAATAATAATGCCATAATATGCTACATCTGGCATGAATATCTCTCTAACTCTATAGCATCTTTCCGACTCACTACACCAGTACTGAGGCTGGGTTTGGGGGAGGCTGATAAGGCCCAAATCCCCTCACCTCCTCTTATCACACTCGCCACACACACATACACATACACGTGCGCCTTATGCAGGTGGCACGGCAGCAAACAGCAGGAGAGAGAGAGAGTGGTGCTGTGTTACTTTATATGGATTGGTGTTGTTGTTGTTGTGTTGGTTGGCCTTGTGTTGAACGGCAGGGAGCGGGGCTGGTGTTGTCTTGCCTTATGGATGAGATTATTACCTACACAGACGGTGTTCTCGAAAGTTATGTTTCCTTCCTGCTCCACTGTTTGTATCTGGCATATATCTCATTACCATTATGTTTTACCAAAGCCCTATTATACCATTTTATCCTCTTTCAACCCGGTAACAGTGTACAGTTGCGGACACATGAAACAGACACACCTGAAACGGGGCCCCTCATTGAGCATATAGAATAGGATGAGTCGTCCAATTCAATGCTCGATTAGGGGCCTCGTTTCAAGTGTGTTTGTTTCATGTGCTCACAACTGTACATACATAGTGAATATAGAAATACATACAGCACCTCCCTCAGCAAGCACCAAGCCAGGCAATATCCAGGCCAGCATCATAAACCTCCCTCACAATCACAGCAAAGGAAACATTTCACGGCATTTCTTTTACATTTTTTTTTTTTCGTACATATATTAGTGTGTGGAGGAGAGAGACGGCACAACACACACTGCACACATCAGACGTCTTCCTTCCTGTGTTCTTTAATGATTTGCAAAAACACATTAGTCAACCACACATTAAATCAAACGTCCCGAGGTGCAATTTTTATATTTGCACATATTTTACAGGTTGATCTGTGAAGCCTGGCGGTTCAAATTAAGATGACAAATGACCAAACAGGTGAACGATCAAAGGGGGAAATTAACTGTCCTTTGTGCCTCTACGGAGTAAATATTCCTCTGGAATATGTAATGTAATGTATAATATTATTTCCTCGACAAAAGAAAAGTGTATCTTATCCCCATAAACCCTTTGTTTTCCTCTCTCGGCAAAGGATCAGTATGGCTTAGCGTCTCTTAAAACGAAATGAAGCAACACAATTTATCCAACTAACAAAACAAAGGGCTTTTGGAAGATTGTAATTGTATTGGGTAATAATTCTCTGCCTCCAAGCCAAGTGACGATGAGGGTCAAAAGTTTTATATATACACACCAAGGGTTGAAGTGGAGACCTGGATCATTATGTAAACCAGACGGTGATATATGAACTCGTTACCTCACACTAGTCATTAATCTGACTCTGGCCAAGGGTAACTTTCACTCTCAATTCATGCCATTGTTTTTGTTTCATATTTATTCTTAGATTATATATTACTACGATAAATGGCTTTCCATATGAATAATGATTTAGGAGTATAACTTTTTCTGGTATTGCTGACAGCATAAATTGCCTGCAGATATATGTGTATGGTATATGTGTATATGTGTATGGTATAGCCAAGTGATATGTTGATATAAATCTATATTTTGATGACGTTTTCAATTAATCATCACGAGTAATAAATAATACGTCTGGTTTCCATCGTAACAAATTTTTACTAAACTCTGTAAAATACTAAGTCTGTGAAATAAAAATTAAAAAATTAAAAGGGATCTACTTAAACTCTCTGGGAAGCCATTCAAAATCTATTCATTTTAATGTAGTTTTGGAAAATGACAATACTGTTAGGGCTTACTGTGTGTTCGTGGACAAGCCTCTTCAACTCTGTACATCACACCACGGTTCCTGCCTATATTCCACTCAGCTCCCTGCCTCCTGCCACTAATGCTATATATTAGCCACATAAACTGAGATGTTCTGGCTGTTGGACTATTTTTCTTTCTGGAGTGAGGGGACTTTTGTTTTACGTAAACTACT
>JAWZYT010006692.1:2500-7500 GCA_034508575.1 Petrolisthes manimaculis
CATAAATAACAAAATCACAAAAACCACAACACACAGTCACAACACTCACATTAATAACAATAACATCACAACAACAACAACAACAATAACAACAAGGCCCTGCGATAGGTTTGTGCTCACTCCATCGCTGCTCTGATAAGCTGATAAAAGACTTCTCGGTAAAGTGTCTCATTTTCTCCGTATTATATCACCACTATCACTGTATTATACTGTACACTTATACCCCCTGGCGAATCAACCACTCTAGTGTGTAGCCTATTATATTGCCACCACGGCACTATTTCTCTCTCTCTCTCTCTCTCTCTCTCTCTCTCTCTCTCTCTCTCTCTCTCTCTCTCTCTCTCTCTCTCTCCGTGTGTGTGTGTCTTTGCCTGGCTAGCTTTTTGTTTGTCTGGCAGTCTATCTATCCCTCCCTCCCCTCCCTCTGTCTGTCCGTCTGTCTGTGATTTCCCTCTCTTAGTGTATTTTTCCCTCTTTCTTATTATTACTATCCCTGTATCCATCTATCCCTTCCTGTCTGTCTCAATCTATCTATCTTCCCCCTGTCTATCTGTCTGTCTGTGTGTCTGTGTGTGTGTCTTTTTGTCTGGTTGGCTGACTGGCTGGCTGGCTTATCAACGTTAGGGAGGGGGACGAGGGGTAGCCTGGTATGATATGCAAGCTGGCTGAGTTTCTTTGTGATTAGAACTCGTGGGTATATGCTATCTGCTCTGTCTGCTCTGCTCTTCTAGGAACTCGTGATCCGTTTCAGAGAGAGAGAGAGAGAGAGAGAGAGAGAGAGAGAGAGAGAGAGAGAGAGAGAGAGTCCTTGGCATTGAGGGGAGACAACGTGAGGCTTGACTGAGGTGGTGGTGGTCACACTTTGGCACCTGATTAGAGTATTGAGGTTTTTTGTTTTTTTTGTCTCCTACGATTCACTCCCTTTAGTCACATTCATTCATCTTATTAGAGTGTAAAGTTGTAGCTGTGTGTGTAATATTGGCTCGTAATATTTCATTCCAATGCTTTATGTGTTGTATTCATCTTAATTAATAGAGTGTAAACAGTGTGTATAAATGGCTTGTAAGATTTTAGTCTTCATGCCACACTTTCATTCACCTGATGCTGGAGTTTTGAAAGATCGTGCCTGTATATCGCTGAATAGTTAAAAAAATACAATACTTGGTCTTTTTTCCTGACCTTGATCTTCCTCCCCCTTCAACCCCTCCCCCCCCCCCCTTCAACCCCTCCCTCCGTTCATCCCATTCCAATCCATTTGTCATCATGAACCAACAATATTTCCTCGTTGTATTGTTGTGGTTGTGCGAACTGTGTGTGAATGCTGATTAAGGAAGTGATAATTATAATACTTTTTTTTTTTGGAGGGGGGGGGGAGGAAGGGGGGCATTAGAAGGCTGTTGATTCCTCCAAATTATGTCAGGAAACAATCCAGGTCGGGTATATGCAGGCTACCTTTTGCTCTGAGTAGTTTGGAGGAAAGAAAGAGGGATGACAGAGAGAGAGAGATTGAAAAATGGGTGAATGATGTGAAAAATAAGAGAGAGAATTAGAGATAGATGGATGGAAGAAGGGAAGGGGGGTGACAAAGAAAGAGACAAATGGGTAAGAAGAGAAGAGAAGGGAAGGGGGGACAGAGGGGGAGAAAGTGACAGACAGACAGACAGACAAATGGGTGGATGCTGCGAAGAAGAGGAGACGGTAAGAGAAGTGGAGGGAGGGGGGACACGGAAAGGGAAAGAGTGACACACAGACAGACAGACAGACAGATGGGTGGATGCTGCAAAAAAGAGGACACGGACGACGGTATAAGGGGGCGGTTGTTGTTGTTTGTTGTTGTTGTTGTTGTTGTTGTTGTGTTGCAGTGTTTCAGGTGATGCTCTCCGAGGGATTGTTTGCCGTGTGTGATAAGATTGTCGAGTATATCTGTAACACAAAGGTTTAGTTGTGTGTGTGTGTGTGTGTACCCCCTCAGCCAGTCACGTCACTACTAGGGTACATTTACATACTCTCATGGTGGGGTGTATATATAGAGGGGGAGGAGAGAGGGACTAGGGTGTGTATGTGTGTGTGTGTGTTTATATCGAACTCAAATTGTCTATAACATTTGCTATTTTTTTGCGTGTGTTATTATCGAAGGCTATTTGTCTATATTATTTACTATAGTTTGGCGTGTGTGTGTTATTATCGAACGCTATTTGTCTTAATAATTTGGTATCTTCATTTTGCTTTACAGAATTTATATATTTATTTATTTATTTATATATTTATTTTATAGGAGTATTCAGAAGTGAGCGAATTGGAGGTTTAATTAAGGGGAGATTCTCCTAATCTTGAAGGTTTCTGATTCCTCCAAACTATATGTCACTAAACTAAACAGATCTCCTATTAGTAAGTAACATTCGACACGAGAAAATAATGCCTTCATAATATACTACAGATAAAAGACTGTTTGTTTGTGTGTGTTGGTGTGTCTGGGAGTGAGTGACCTACTCTTTTTACCCTTATGAGTGATGGCGTGTCCTTCCTTAGATGTTTGTGTGTGTGTGTCTGTGTGTGTGTGTGTATATATGTGTGTTATCGCGGGGTATATGACCTGAGGTGCTCACTCTCCAACACACGAAGAATATTCCGTGTTGCCAGGCAGACACACACCTGCACTCCTGAACACCTGTCATATTACATCTTTATACCTGTCCTATATCATTACACCCGTCATATATTTATACCTCTCACATGATATCACCACACTATACTACACCTATACTGTAATTGCATTAAAACTGTAGTTGCATAAAAAGACCAAGAATTATGGGAAGCGGGAATATTGAAGACCAAAACGAAAGGGAAGAGGATGATGATGATGATGATGATTCAGTGGAAGGAAAGCTTAAATAAATTAAAATACGAGTGCAAATAACTGGAGAAAGGCAACGGCAACATCCACGTCCCATATTACCTGACTTAGAGGTGTACTGTTGAGGCCTGAGGCTGGGGGCTGCCGTGGCCTGGTCATTTAAGGGACCCTGTGTGTGATGTAGTCAGAAAATTGGAGGTAAACGAGTCCTAAAAATATTGCACGAAACACTACCTATATGGAAGGGTCTTGTTTCGTAGCATATTCGGGAAGACTCGGAAGCCTCCAATTCCCATACACGAGTGGCCAACCCTGGCATTACATGAGAAAAACCTTTTGCGCATCTCAAAAGAAAATGAGAACATTTTTTTTAAAGATGGGAAAGAGCACACGGCACCACTACCACTACCACTACCACCACCACCACTACCACCACTACCACTACCACTACCACCACCACTACCACCACCACTACCACTACCACCACCACCACCACCACCACCACCACTACCACCACCACCACTACCACCACCACCACTACCACATCCTCACACACAACACCTGCCTTCACTGCCACCAAGACACTATCCTTCCTATATAATTATACTATACACGGGTTGATACAGATTACAGAGAATTAGTATACAGATTAATGCGAGGAATCCATCACTATATCAGTTGCACTATTCATAATCTCACAGAATTTCCAGAAGATTATTATTTCATTAAAATTTCGTCCCACTGAATCCAAGAAATGTTTCATATCTCCATCATCCTTATTGCCAGAAAATACGACGAGTGTGATAAGAGATCTAATCAGATAAAAAAAACACAGTGACGGGAGGAAGAGGGGTCGGGGGGAGGGGGAAGAGGCAATAAGGGGCCAGGTGGGGGGTGGGGGGTGGGGAGTGGGGAGTGCTACTTGGGTTGGTCTCGTGTGCGAAAAACAGTATGTGAGACGGGAGATGTGGACACTCTTGCTGCCCACCCTTCAGTCAGTCTTGTACCCCCGTCCATCACCACCACCACCACCAAAGTGACGCAATCGTCACACACTACCACAATATTTACCCACTACCACAATCGTCAAGGACACACTACCACAATCGTCAGTGACACACTACCAAAATCGTCACAGACTACCACAATCGTCACCCACAACCACCATCATAACTACTACTACCACAACCACAACCACGACCACTATAATTATCATCAACACCACACTCACCACTCATCACCACCAATACCACCACCACCACAAACAATCGTCACCCACCACCACCACCACCAACAACAACAACAACAACAACATTACCACCACCAACACCACCACCACGTCTAGGATCCTGGCTTGCATAGGCCTGTATTGTTTATTTACCTTCGACGATCTTCATCTACTTGTGTCTTCGTTGTGGAAAGTGAGTGATTCATATACGGTTTATTTTATTTTCTAATATACGGAAGGCCTTATTTTACCTACGATTTCTGTCAACTGTGTATGTTTTATTTTTTATTATTTTTGCGCCCCTGAAATTTTGCGTTATTTTTTGTTTTCCTTTTTTGCAAGTTGATCATGTTTTTGTGTAATATTCTACGTGGCATTTGAGTGTGAATTAGTAACCAAGACATTATGAGATCGTATTACCCATTGCCTGCGGTGTCGTGGGCCGGTAATGTTAGGGGATCATGTTGTATTTTTTTTTTTTTTTTTTTTTTTTTTTTTTTTTTTCGAATTGGAGGGCTGCTGATTCCCCCAAGCTGTGCCACGAAACAGAGTATATATCTCAGTGTACGAGTAGGGGATCTGTTTTGTTTGTTAGTAGTGTTTGAAGGAATTGGTAGCCCTCGAATTCACTCAAAATATACACCGTTTTTAATTAATTCAGTGTTTGTTGAATCCGAGTCACTGCTTTCTGTTTATTTCTTCAACTCTCTCTTCTCTTCTTATAATTCCTTGATGTTTGTTTTGCTGTCCCTCTCATTTCTTCTCTCCCTCTCATCTCTTCTCTCCTTCTCTTAGTGACTACAAGTTTTTTTTTCTGGCCCAGTACCTTACAGTCTTTTTTATTTCTACTCAAATACTCACTCTTACTTATTACTGTCTTTCCATTCATTGTAATTCCTCGGGTGTTTGCTGTCCCTC
>JAWZYT010006692.1:12500-17500 GCA_034508575.1 Petrolisthes manimaculis
CTTATCACAAAATAATCTTCATTAAGTATAATTATAGGAT
This sequence comes from Petrolisthes manimaculis, assembly GCA_034508575.1. Classification (NCBI taxonomy): domain Eukaryota; kingdom Metazoa; phylum Arthropoda; class Malacostraca; order Decapoda; family Porcellanidae; genus Petrolisthes; species Petrolisthes manimaculis. The sequence continues at coordinate 12,541 of JAWZYT010006692.1, forward strand.
CTTGGAAATTATGGGAAAATGTTGTTGTTGGTAATATGGAAAGGCTACTGATTCAACAAGAGAATCTCACCTTAAAGAAACTGCGGCTGGAATGATTAAACTTAATCTTGCGACGTTATTTTTCCTCGTCGCTCAGGTTCTGTTATTTTGCAATGTTTATTTTACGACGACACGTCTTTTTGTCGAAGAATTAGGGGAAAATTAACTTGTTGTTAAATTGGAAGGTCTGCCTGGGATTCCTGCAAACTAGGTCACGGAACAAATGACCTTAAGGAGCCTTGTGATGTATTCAGAATATTGGAGGTAAATGAGTACTTCAAACATTGCCTACCATCTACCGGTACCTAGAAAGAGATGGTTTCGTAGTATGGTCAGGAGGAATCAGAAACCACCAAGTTTCCTATTATTATTAATAAAAAAAGTTACTAATTTTCTGAGTTATAGCGAAAGATTAATTAATACGTGCATAATATTATCACAGACAGACAGATTAATATGTGCATAATATCATCACATACAGACAGATGAGTACAGCGTGTTCCAAGGTGGTGGTAACTGCTGTAAGTAATGATAATATCCTGTTCCTCACACAAGTGTATCATGAGTCGCTATTCTTTGCTTAATTTATATAATGAAGTCACGAGCGTCTTGGCCTTGACGACGTTCATTTGCTACGCATTTTAACTTTTGTCGGGCAGTTTTTAGTCGAATGAATTAAAAAAAGAAAAAAAAAAAAAGCACACACACACACACACAAGGTTTGCTGCTGGAGTTGTCGGCTCTCATAATTATAAGGACAGTGTGATCGTGTATTAGATTTGGGTGCTTCTGATTCCTCCTGACTATTCCACAAAACGAGCTCCTTCGATATAGATGGTGTTTCGTGGTAATATATGAAGGACTCGCTATAACCTTCAATGTTCTCACTATACATCACGGGGGTCCCTTTACGCCACTGGTGATTCTGTCTCTATCAAACATTTCCTGGAGACTTGGTTATTATATTTATTTTTCTATTGAACATATCGTGAATGACACTAAAAATGACTCAACTCTAATTTAGGTACATAAAAACAGGAAGGTCCAGGTAAGGCAATATACGGTATATAGTGTTTATAATGTACTGTACCTTTTGTAATGCTTTTTTTTTACTTTAGTTATGTGGCAACCGCAGAGGTGGGTAATGTGGAAGAGAGAGAGAGAGAGAGAAAGAGAGAGAGAGAGAGACAAGACACACACACACACACACACACACACACACACACACACACACACACACACACACACACACACACACACACACACACACACACACACACACACACACACACACACACACACACACACAAGAGCTTGAACCAAACATTTTTATTCCAACACACGTCAGTAATACACGTTTATCTGATTTACCCTCGCCCACAAAACTGGAGGAAACTTTCTTACCTAGACCAGTAAAATTTCCAGGTTTAGTAATGAGTGGGGAAAATCCTCAGTCCCTGTACAGTCACCCTCAAAAAAAGTCCTCTCACTCACCCACCCACTTCTCCCTCTTTACATTTTCGTGTTTTGGTGTTGAGGTGAAATTGTTTTGAGATGAGCTAAGTTTTATTTTTTTTATTTGTGTGTGTGTTGTTGTTTTTGAAATGATGAGTAGGATGTGTACATATGTGTGTTATTGTTGAGATGATGAGTGGTGTGTGTGTGTATGTGTGTTGTGTTGTGTTGTTGAGATGAGGAGTGTAGTTGCTTGTTGAAAACAAAAACAAAAAAACATACAAGAATGAGAATGGAGTCAACCCTGTTATTGTTTTTTTATTGTTTTTTAAAGTCTCAAGGTCTTCTATTAATTCACTGTATTTATAACAACCCTGGGATATTTTCTAGGTCCTTAAAATAATATAGACTACCGGTATTAATAAAAAAAATTAATATAAAGATAAAAAGTATTGACAAACCGGTAATAATATGATTTGGTGGGGCATAATGTGTTGCCAAATAATAAACTAATGACAGGTTGTGTAAAGGTCAGGGCCGTGTGGAAGAATGGCGTTGTGTTGTCTGTACTGCCTTATACGGTACAGTAAGTTAAGTAAGTAAGTATGTAACTCTTGATGGTAAATTGGAGGGCGATTGATTCCTGTAAAGTATATCTCCAAACTGATCATCTGCCTAATAGTAATGTTGAGGTTGATGTGTTTGTTTTGGAGGAATCACTAACCCTACAAATCACCCAAAGGATAATAATGAACCCTTCTGGGCCTCGTATTGTAGTTGGTTACATCGAAAAAAATTGGTGCATGAAAATTATACCATGAAACACAGGAGGATATATTGGTTCTACTGTGACGGAATGTTTCGTGGCAAACTTTGGAGGAAACCAGAAGCCTCAAATTCTCGTATACGATCATAATAATAATATAAAGGGTCTTATAGAGGATAAATACTCTCTTCTTGGGGTCAATTTGTCGATCTACCGATTTCCGTTTCCCTCAAACATTTCCACATGATGGAACAGTTACCCAAACCTTGTCCAATACACGCATTTGTTAGGTGGGTGGCCGGTACGAAAGTGTAAGGCCTGCCAGGAGCTGTTCCTTTTAGTAACATTGCTAACTAAGGAAGCGAGAAAATGGACACTATGGATCGTGTGGACAAAACCGAAGGTATAAAAACAGATTCCCTATTCGTGTATAAACATATTTCCTACTCGTATAAAAACAGATTCCCTACACGTATACTGTATTCATGATTGCCACGTGGCCACAGATCCTTACCAACACACCTTCAGTCCCTACCGCCGGATGTTGAGTAAGACCAAGTGACGTGTGGGAGAGAGAGAGAGAGAGAGAGAGAGAGAGAGAGAGAGAGAGAGAGAGTACAGTACCTAGGGAGCCTCCTACCGCTACTCAACTCAACTCAACACAACTGGTGGCTGGAGAAACTTGACTGGTAGGCTTAACTTGGATTGGCATAATATTACTGGACTGACTTGCTTACGTTCACTTGCTTGATTTATGGGGCTCATATGCTTCACTTACAGGGGTCACTTGACGGGGTTCTCTTCCTTGATACACACAACCCACTTCATGTACGTTTTCCTATTCCCAGTATAAATTTACTCTTACATGAAGAAATCTTTCCTGTTCGTCATTCGTGTTGCAGATACTGTAAATACCTAGACGTGTAAATTCGAGGGGAAAAAGTCTGTCTTAATCCCCAATATTATATACTTACCAAAAAATAATAATAAATAAATAGATGATGGCGACGGTGCCTACTTTTTTTCAGGTTAAAATAAACTTATATTGAATAGAATGTAAATGAGAAGACACGTGGCCAGCCGTCCCGGTGTGTGAGATTGCACTTGGATATTGTGTAACAATTGTGGGAAATCACATCTTAATCTACATACCAATTTCCGGAAAGCTATACAAACTAGATAATGTGTGTGTGTGTGTGTAGAACGTGTGTGTATGTGTGTGTGTGTGTGTTAGTGTGTAAAACGTGTGTGTGAGTGTGTAAAACGTGTGTGTGAGTGTGTAAAACGTGTGTGAGTGTGTAAAACGTGTGTGTGTGTGTGTAAAACTTGCGTGTGTGTGTGTGTGTGTAAGGAAGAGAGCGAAGAGACCTACCGTTCGACAAGCATAAACTTAATGGAGCAGAACTTGTCAACAGATGCTTTGATTAACACGTTGATATGTGGACTTGTTTTTGTGGTGCCTGTTTGGTGTTGACGAGGCGAGACCACAAGCTTAGCAGGCAGTTTTATTTTTATTATTATTTTTTGTTTTACCAGACACAGACAGATATAGAAGAAGAAGAAGAACGTGTTTTTACCTTCTACATGATGATGAACACATGAAAACTAGAGAGATGTATATAGCCTAATGAGAAGCCTGTACCAGATGAGAGCAAAAAATAGATAAATAATAATAATAGACTATGGAGTGTACCATATAATTTAGTATATATATTTCGTGTTCTGAATTGATGTAGAGTTTTATAAAGCGCGTTAATTTCCTTCACCTTGTACAGTCACGATCAATACTCCTCCTGCTCATTATATGTATGCAAATGAAGCAAAGGTGAGTCATTTAATTGAGTTCGATAAATTACTATTACAGAAATCAACAAAGTGTCTCATCATTTTTCCAGGTCATTGCATTCGATGATGTTGCAGGATAATCTTAAGGTAAACAATACTGAAAACTCCCTAGAAAACCTTAACACACACACACACACACACACACACACACACACACACACACACACACACACACACACACACACACACACACACACACACACACACACACACACACACACACACACACACACACACACACACACACACACACACACACACACACACACAAAACAGTTAACATTTCACCATCATGCATATTTTCTCTGAGGGTGGTGTTGCCTGCCTCCTATAAGATGTAATAACAGTATACCATTGGGTCTGACTGACTGCATTCACCACATTATGATAAAGACACACTCACTCACTCACTCAGTACAAAGCATGACAACACACCTTAAATATTTCCTGGTGCGAGCCCGGTGACACACATACACACATATATCCAGGTGTGTGTGTGTGTGTGTGTGTGTGTGTGTGTGTGTGTGTGTGTGAGGGGGCTGGTTTGGTAAGGTATGCACCGGAGGGGAGGAAGTGAGAGGTGTAGGATTTGCCCAGTTATTTACTTCTTGGGATATCCTTGGGAGACGGTATGTTGTGGGGCAAGGCTACATGCATGGATCGAGGGGAGGGGTGGGGATGATGTGTTGGTACTGTACGTGTGTGTGTGTGTGTGTGTGTGTGTGTGTGTGTTTGTGTGTGTTGTACTGTATCTTTTAGCTCATCTCAAACCATCATCTGCATCTGTAAAACACACGTCCACTCCCTACCCCTTCCACTTTCCACACACCTTCCCCTCCTCAATTTCCCATTTTA
>JAWZYT010006693.1:5000-32500 GCA_034508575.1 Petrolisthes manimaculis
GTTGTTGTTATCGTTGTTGTTGTTGTTGTTATTATTGTTGTTCTTGTTGTTATTGTTGGTGTTGTTATTGTTGTTGTTATTGTTGGTGTTGGTGTTATTGTTGTTGTTATATTAATTAATTTAGTTGTATAATAATTGAATATCGTATACGTAGATTATAATAATATCGTATAATTCTGTACAGTATATTTATTAGGCTGTGTGTGTGTGTGTGTGTGTGTGTGTGTGTTGAAACAAACCGAACTAACTGCCTGCTGTAACATTATCCCAGTGTATTCTCTCCCTCTCTCTCTACCTCATCACTCACTTGTCCATCTCTCTCTCCCTCCCTCCCTCTCTGCCCATCTCTCTCTCTCTCTCTCTCTCTCTCTCTCTCTCTCTCTCTTTACTACTACGCGTACATCACTCACTCTCTCATTCACTCATTACAATCCCCGCCTCACCTCATTCACCGACATTCCTTAATTAAAATTTTAATTAAAATCACTCTCTTATCACTTCAAGTTTATCATTCCATCATTCACCTATCTTTTGAGGGGGTGCGGGAGTAAGGGACAGACTTGGGGGAGGGGGTGCTGGAATAGGGGACAGGCTTTCTACCCCCCCTCCCAAGCCTGTCCCCCTATTTCCGCACCCTCCCCAAGCCTGTCCCCCTATTCCCACACACCCCCAAGCCTGTCCCCCTATTCCCACACACCCCCAAGCCTGTCCCCCTATTCCCGCACCCCCCCAAGCCTGTCCCCCTATTCCCACCCCCCCTCTTAAGACATAGCACACAAGGCAGTACTAATCACTTATCTTTATCTAATGAGGAAAATATCACCACAATGAATTTCAACACAACCTGCATCTACATTATCTTTATTATTATTATTATTATTATTATTATTATTATAGACCACAGACACATAGCTGGGAGAGAATACAAGCATTATAATGAAAGGTGAAAATTGTGTTGGTAAATCTGGAGCAACTGAATTATCCACTAACTATTCCAAGCAACAGAACACCAACCCTTATGTCTTGCTCTTCTGGCGGTTCTGCTGTTTCCTGGTAGACTTTGGAGGAATCAAGGCACTCCAATGTAACAACAACAAAAGTGAATTTCCCCCTTATTTAAAAGAGCTTGTTTTGTGACTCAGAAGAGAGAGTGAGTGTGTGTGTGCAGAGAGAGGGAGAGTGTGTGTGTAAAGAGGGAGTGTGTGTGTGTGTGTGTAGAGAGGGAGTGTGTGTGTGTGTAGATAGATAGAGAGAGAGAGAGAGAGAGAGAGAGTGTGTGTGTGTGTGTGTGTGTGTGTGTAGAGAGAGAGGGAGTGTGTGTGTGTAGAGAGAGGGAGAGTGTGTGTGTGTGTGTGTGGAGAGAGTGTGTGTGTGTGTGTGTGTGTGGAGAAAGTGTGTGTGTAGATAGATAGATAAATATAACATTTTAATGAAGTTAAAAATGAGTTAATGTAAATGAAGTTAATAAAAAAAGAAGAGTTAAAATGAAGTAGGTTAGGCTATGTAATAAGTTGTGGTTTGGGTTCATAACTTTATATTAGTCGTGTTTACAAGTGACTTACAACATCAAACAACACACATAACACTATACAACACTCATTCATTTCAAATAGGTCCTCTGTGTGTGTGTGTGTGTGTGTGTGTGTGTGTGTGTGTGTGTGTGTGTGTGTGTGTGTGTGTTATTTGACTATTTTTATTGAGGCATTTTACATTATTGTTGTATTTGTTGTTATTGAGGTATTTGATGTTATTATCGAGGTTGTATTTCACAGTATGTTATTTGTGCAGTAATAACAACAACAAAAAATAGTGGTTTGTAGCCTAATAATATGTGATGTAGTCTAATATTATGTGATGTAGTCTAATATTATGTGATGTAGTCTAATAATGTGTGATGTAGTCTAATGTGTGAAGGGAATAGTATAATCTTTTTTTTACTGGGAGGGAAAAACTGGACATGAGAGAATAGTTAGTTATTTCACTTTTACTGAGGCTCTGCTGGGGTCTGGTTTGATCACACACACACACACTCACGATTTGATCAAAGTACACACAAACTCTCTCTCTCTCTCTCTCTCTCTCTCTCTCTCCTAAACACACACATTCTCTCTCCTAAACACACACATACATACATACACACACACACACGATTTGAGGTAAGTACACACACATACGATTTAAGCAAAGTGCACACACATACACACACGGTTTGAGCACAGTACACACACACACACACGATTTAAGCAAAATACACACACACACACACACGATATGAGGTAAGTACTCACACATGATCTGAGCAAAGTATACACACACACACACACACACACACACACGAGGCGTCCTTCTCAGAGTTCATTATCTTTGTTCAGTCATCATTTTATGAAAGCCCTTCAAACTCTCTCTCTCTCTCCTCAGAAAGATATAGGTCTTATACTGTATAAGTATTTTTCAACAGAGTAAATAAATAAATAGATAAATAAATGAATAAATACATGAAGAAATTCAATCCATACAACCTCAATAAATAAATAAATAGATGAATAAAGATTAATAAATAAATAGATGAATAAGTAGATGAATAAACAAATAAATAGATGAATAAGTAGATGAATAAACAAATAAATAAATAAACAGATGAATAAGTAGATGAATAAACAAATAAATAAATTGATGAATAAATAAACTCAATAAATAAAAAAATAAATAAATAGATGAATAAACTCAATAAATTCAAAAATAAATGCACAAAAGCTTACCTGAAGTGTTGACATCCCATGAGATAATTTTAGCTCCCCTTGCTGCTAGTTTGAGGCTGAGTAGTCGACCGATGCCTGAACCTCCACCAGTGATTAAAACAATCTCTCCTTCCACATCCTTCCTCCTGTATTTCCTGGGCACGAGGGAGATAACGAGGGACTGTAGACCGTAGAATACTGAGGCGAAGAGGGCACCCACGGCCAAAAATATGGTAAATAACACCTCGTAGAATACCATGATGGATTCAGGGAGTAAGTGAACGGTTGGAGAGTTAAGAGGTTAGGTTGTGGTGGTGGTGGTGGTAGTGGTGGTGGTTGTTGTGGTAGTGGTGGTGGTGGTAGTGGTGGTTGTTGTGGTGGTAGTGGTGGTTGTTGTGGTAGTGGTGGTGGTTGTTGTGGTAGTGGTGGTTGTTGTTGTGGTTGTTGTTGTGGTTGTAGATTTTTCTTCTCTGAGTTTCGGTGTTGTTTTGTTATGTTATGGCCGTTGATAGAGAGCTGAGCTAGGCTGACAGTGCTTTGTTTTGCTTGCTTCCTTGCTTGTTTAGCGTGAAGGAAGCTCTTGCTGCTAATGCTGCTTGATTCTATCCTTCAGTGGTGTGCTCTGATGGGTGGGAAAGAAAAATATATATATATATAAGGTAAAGTTAGACACTGTATATATATATGTGTGTGTGTGTGTGTGTGTTAAGTACCGGTAATACGAATCTATAATTTAAATTAATACGAAGCGAAAAATATTCAGTTTGAAGTGTACCGCCGGATTACTAATGGGATAAATAATAATTATACTCTCTTGAAAATTAAAAAAACAAACTATACAGATGTTTCCAAACTATGCCACGAAACAGACAAGTGACATAATATGGAGGAATCCACAACAACAACAACAGCCTCACAAATCAAGGTTCCTTCGTCTATGATTCATAAACAATTGAAGTTTGATCTTGAATGACGACTTCTGCAGTACTAACACCCGTAGTTTTAAAACATTTGAGGGACCGCTTACTGGAGCTCTATGAACCCTCCAAACTACTCCAGGCAACATATTCCCTATTCCAAACACTGAAGCGTTTTGTGGTCTGGATTATTTGGAGGGTTCATAGAGCTCCAGTAAGGGCCCTCAAAGGTTTTAAAACTACGGGTGTAAGTATTTTGTTCTGACCACATCTGAAGGACTTATTTAATTACCACATATATATAGATTTAATTACTACTGTACATACAAACTGTGAAAATAGTACGGGGCCTTCCTTCTTCTTTGCTATATTATAATTATACTTTCCCTCACCCTTGTAGGTAAAGTCTGTTCAAAATTTGTGTTCCGCTGGCCTCTTATGCTTAGATAGATAGAAATAGATAGATAGACAGATAAGAGATAGATAGAAATAGAGACAGATAGAGATAGATAGAAAGATATAGATAGAAATAGATATAGATATAAAGATATAGATAGAAATAGAGACAGATAGAGATAGATAGAAAGATATAGATAGAAATAGATATAGATAGAAATAGAGACAGATAGATAGAAGAAAATGGAACACAAGTTTTGAACAGACTTTAGTTAGAATAGGTAAATCATTAGTAGGTTGGTTTGTTGATGTTTGTATAATCCTTTAAACAGGGAGATAATGATTTTTCCAAACTATTCCCAGCAACAGGACAGCCATTATAGTTGTTAATATGGTCGTGTTTCCTCAGATACTTTGGAGGAATCAAGGCACTCTAATGTACCCAAAAGTATACTTAGTTACTCTCCACTTATTAACGCTAAATAAAAGCAGACCTACAGTTACCACACACACACACACACAAAGCTACATACACACACGCAAAGCTACACACACACATACAAAGCTACATAGGCTACACACACACAAACCTACAAACACACAAAATTACAGTTACTACACACACACACACACACACCTAAACAAAAACATGACAGTAAACACTAAAAATTCTACGTTGTTTGTTTTGTTCGAGGAAGTTAAGTATAAGGTTCACGTGATCATTGACGAATTGATGTAAAAACTAGATAACCTTGAAACTAAACTGGCAACTCAAGAGATAGATATATAACATACGAAGGAAAAACATGCATGGAGGATTGTGATACTCGCTTACATTGTGTGTGTGTGTGTGTGTGTGTGTGTGTGTGTTATTAGGATATTAGACTATAATCCTTGCGTGTGTGTGTATGTGTGTGTGTGTGTTAGGATATTAGACTATAATCCTTGCGTGTGTGTGTGTGTGTGTGTTAGGATATTAGACTATAATCCTTGCGTGTGTGTGTGTGTGTGTGTGTGTGTGTGTTAGGATATTAGACTATAATCCTTGCGTGCGTGTGTGTGTGTGTGTGTGTGTTAGGATATTAGACTATAATCCTTGCGTGCGTGTGTGTGTGTGTGTGTGTGTTAGGATATTAGACTATAATCCTTGCGTGCGTGTGTGTGTGTGTGTGTGTGTTAGGATATTAGACTATAATCCTTGCGTGTGTGTGTGTGTGTGTGTGTTAGGATATTAGACTATAATCCTTGCGTGCGTGTGTGTGTGTGTGTGTGTGTGTGTGTGTGTGTTAGGATATTAGACTATAATCCTTGCGTGTGTGTGTGTGTGGTTTTTTTGTTTACTCCAAATTATGCCAGAAAACAGACCAGCAGGTAGTATAAAAAGAGGAGTGGAGTTGGGGAGGAATTTCAAGGTGGAAGTGAAGCAGAACGGAATTTTAAGTACAAAAAATATTATATATATATAACAATAATATGGAGTAGGGGACAGGCTTGAGGGTGTTAGGGGGGTGCAGGAATAGGGGGGACAGGCTTGGGTTTTTTTGGGGGGGTTAGGGGGGTGCAGGAATAGGGGGACATGCTTTATATGGTCCAATCGTTGCCAAATGTTGAAGGGAAAATTGTCAATATTACTTTAAGGGGGTGTGGGAATTAGGGGACAGGCTTGGGGGGTTTTGGGGGGTGCGGGAGTAGGGGGACAGGCTTGGGGTGGGTAGAAAGCCTGTCCTCCTATTCCCGCAACCCCCTAAGCCGCCCCCAAACTCCCACAAGCCTGTCCCCCTACTCCTGCACCCCCTAAAACCCCCCAAGCCTGTCTCCTTACTCCTGCACCCCCCAAAACCCCCCAAGCCTGTCCCCCTACTCCCACACCCCCTTAACAGAACAGAAGGTATTTTTATACAATAAATTGTATGATTTGGGATAAATCTATGGGGGTTATTTATTTGATGCTAACTTGACGCATTATTGAGTCATCCAAATTATTAGGTTAGGTTAAATTAGGTTAGGTTAGGTTGGGTTGTTAGGTTAGGTTAGGTCAGGTCAGGTCAGGTCAGGTCGGGTCGGGTCGGGTCAGGTTAGGTTAGGTTAGGTTAGGTCAGGTCAGGTCAGGTTAGGTTGGGTCAGGTTAGGTTAGGTAAGGTAAGGTTAGGTTATGATGCCTCGGGTCAGAAGGGGCGCCCAAACCCTCAAAGCACTGCCTACATCTTTGCAAACAATACTAGGCTACCTTTGAGAAGTAATAATAATAATAATAATAATAATAATAATAATAATAAGCTACATTTAATAATATATAATAGTACTTAACGAAAATAGACTACCTTTAATAATAATAATAATAATAATAATAATAATAAATAATAATAAGCTACATTTAATACATAATATATAATAGTACAGTAACGAAAATAGACTACCTTTAATAATAATAATAATAATAATAATAATAATAATAATAGCAAATTTATTAATCTGCTCTAAATTAATCTTTCAAAATTAACATAAAAATAATGTATAGTCATTTGTACAGCTAATAAATATTTGCAACTCAGTGAATAGAAGAAAAAAATAAATATATTTTTGATTTATTTCATATATTTGATCTTTAATTAAATATTGACAAATGGAATCTTAAAAATATATACACTATATATTTTATAATGTTCACTTTTTGTTATAATTTCGGATGTATATATTTATTTCTGTATTATTTAAGGTTACACTTGCCCAAAATTTCTTTCTATTATTATCGATAACCAAAAATAAGTAAGGATTTCTGTGAAGGATGTTTCGATGGTTCAAGCAATTCAATGTTATTATAATTGTAATAATAGTTAAAATATAAAACAATCTTTGCCATAGTACATACCACATGCATGAAGAAGGTAGGGACTGATGTAACGTACTGACCACACGCCACACTGTCACTCACTGAACTGTCTGGCACGCTGTTATCACACCTATTTATATAACCTTCAACTGTACGAAAAACAAAAACTGTCGTACATTTTACCACAAATTGATTAATTCAAGTCTGTTGTTGTGTGTTCATAATTATTTATATACTGTACTGTATAATATAGAGTAAAAGTAAAGTTTATATATAATTTATTATGAAGAATGGAACTTTGGTATTCAATATAATAACATTCAACTATACAAACTATCGTACATTTTACCTCAAATTGATTAATTCAAGTCTGTTGTTGTGTGTTCATAATTATTTATATACTGTATAATATATAGTAAAGTTTATATATAATACTACATGAGTCTGTGTAACGCAGATGGACAAATTAAGCTTGTTTTAATTAAACCCATAAGCGGGGGCCCCTTCCTTCCCTCTCCTTCCATCTATGACATATCAAATTGTGTATAACTAACTACATGTATTCCTACAAGTAAAGTGTCAGACATATTCAACCAGTTACCCAAAGTTAAGGAGTGGGTGGGAGTAGGGGACAGGCTTGAGGGGGGACTGGGGGGTGCGGGAATAGGGGGACAGGCTTTCTACCCACCCCAAGCCTGTCCCCCTATTCCCACACCCCCTTAACCCCACAAACCTCCCCCCCAAAGCCTGTCCCTCTACTCCTGCAACCCCCAACAACCCCCCAAGCCTGTCCCCCTATTCCCTCACCCCCCTTAAACTATTATGAACATTTCTATTGTTATATCTGACTAATGTGTGTGTGTCATTTTTACAATCTGGGGCTGCTTGATCAGTGGTGTCACCCGCGTAATTTTAAAACCTTTGAGGTCCCTTACTGGAGCTCTATGAACCCTCCAAACTACTCCAGGCAACAGATTCCCTATTCCAAACACTGAAGCGTTTTGTGGCCTGGATTATTTGGAGGGTTCATAGAGCTCCAGTAAGGGACCTCAAAGGTTTTAAAACTACGGGCCTGTGTCCTATGTGCCTGCCAGCCTGATAATTATTGTACATCTACCATCTTCATTGTTTGTATTTTCCAGCAGCATATCAGTTACATTCAAAAGATCATTGTCCTGAGTTAATAAACGTGTTTCTTTCTATAAAATGGAATTCAATGTATTACAGAGTTGTTATATATTTAAACTCTCCTTACAATTGACAGATAGGAGTGAGGACTAATAAATAATAAGCAATATGGCGTCAGTGGGCGTTTCCTTGTATAATATTATATTCTCAGTGGAGATGTGCTGAAATTAATTAGTTTCATTATATATGATTATGTTGGAAGGAGACTATTATGCATATCTAAGGAACTAAAAGATAAGATAAGAGGGTTTATTTTGTTGTCAGTCCATTTTTCCCATGACCAACACACATAAAAATAAATTTATCAAGTTTACTGTTCCGAAAAAAAAAAATATATATATATATGTATATAAAATTGTTTAACGACCTATTATATATATACCAGCTTCCTTGTACAATGTGAATATTATCAAAAGTAACAAATCACTCCGTTGAAAATATGATAAACTGGTTGTTGTCGTTGTTGTTGTTGTTGAAGTTCCTCACAGCGGTGCCAGGTGCAGGGAATTTTCTCTGTTTAGGAGGAATTATAAATATATATATATATATATATATATATATATAAAATCAGATTTAGACAGACAAAACAAAAATATCTGTTTTACTTCTATAATATTGAAAGAATTACCATTATTATTATGTACGTTTTTTCTACCTTCATTACCGACTTATTTAGATCATTATAAGATTATATTCTAAGACAAGTTAGGGAAATTTTAAAGGTAAAGTTAGAGAAATTTTAATTAAAGGTAAAACTTTTGGGTCATTTTAATTGAAGGTAAAGTTAAGGACATTTTAAAAGTAAAGTAAGTTAAGGAAATTTTAAAGGTAAAGTCAGGGACATTTTAAAGGTAAATTAATTAAGGGTAATTTTAAAGGTAAAGTTAGGGACATTTTAAAGGTAAATTAATTAAGGGTAATTTTAAAGGTAAAGTTAGGGACATTTTAAAGGTAAATTAATTAAGGGTAATTTTAAAGGTAAAGTCAGGGAAATATAGTGAATCAGAATTGGCAACACTGACTGGTTAACTTCATTTCCTCACTGGCAGGTTAAAAATAAATATTAAAATCATTATTGGTATGACAACGGCTATACAATAACAAGAGAACACACACATACACACACACACAAGTTGTTAGACATTGCTATTTAGTTAGATATAGTTCGTTAAAGGTTAGTTATAAGTTAGTTAAATAATAGTTAGTAAATATTTCCTACAAACTATTTTTTTTTTTTTTTTTTTTTTCCCCGACATACATATAATAATTAAACTTTTTTGTATAACTTAAATCACTCCAATAAAAATAAATAAAGTGAATTAATATTATTGCCATTATACATATATAGATTATTTACGTTGGCGAAATTCCTGTTATATTTTTCCAGTTACACACATACATACATACATACAGTTACACACATACATACATACATATATACAGTTTATACGAGATATTCACAGGAGGACGGTATAGTTTTTCATTATATATACGTTAATCTAATCTAACCTAACCTAATCTAATCTAATGTTAATCTAACCTAACTTAACCTGACCTGACCTAACCTAATCTAACGTTAATCTAATCTAACCTAATCTAACCTGACCTGGCCTAACCTAATCTAATCTAATCTAATGTTAATCTAACCTAACTTAACCTGACCTAATCTAACCTAACCTAACCTAACCTAACTTAACTTAACCTGACCTAACCTAATCTAACTTAACCTATTACCGGTATGTGTTTGTGGAGAAGCTATTTAATTATACAGTATAATAATATATATATACTGTAAATATATATATATATATATATACCGATATACCATTTACTGTTTAACTGTCTAATCCCTGTATTAATTAATTTTATGTTGTGTTTTCCAATTAAGTACAGTTTTACTATTATACTGTATAATTTTTCTGTACACTCTCCTCTCTTTTTATGTGAGTTTAAATTATGTGAATTTGAAATAGTGCATATCATGAAAAAAATTAAACAAATGCAATTTACACAAACTCTTAAAATAACAGGAACAAGGAGGCTCCATTTTCAAGTTAACCTAACATAAAAAAAGAACAGAGTGTATTAATTTCATGTTGTGTTTTCTGATTAAGTTCAGTATTACCGTTGTATAATTTTTATGTCGTGTTTTCCGATAGAGTACAGTTGCATAATTTTTCCCCTGTTTTGTAATTACCGGCGTGTGTGTGTGTGTGTTTACGTCTGTCCCCCTATTCCTGCACCCCTCCACACACCCCTCCAAGCCTGTCCCCTACTCCCACCCCCCTCCACACACCCCTCCACGTCTGTCCCCTTATTCCCACCCCCCTCCAAGCCTGTCCCCCTATTCCCACACCCCTAAAGCCTGCCCCCTTATTCACACACCCCTCCAAGCCTGTCTCCTTATTCCCACACACCCCTAAAGCCTGTCCCTTATTCCCACCCCCCTCCAAGCCTGTCCCCCTATTCACACACCCCTCCACGCCTGTCCCCTTATTCCCACCCCCCTCCAAGCCTGTCCCCTACTCCCACACCCCTAAAGCCTGCCCCCTAATTCCCCCCGACACCCACAGATGGACAGTCTAATACCTCACCACCACCATCACCTTCGGAGTGCTGAAAACCCCGGGGGAGGATTTCTATGGAGACGTGTGTTGATAGCGACCTGTGCCGGATTCCTGCTGCCCGTACTACTGCCTTTCTTCCATCTGGGAATTTTGTCACACCTCTGGGATGAATACAACTACAAGGTGGATCGCCTCGTGTGTTCCTGTCCTTGTTGGGATACCATTTTTAAAGGTAGACAAACTTAGACACTTTTTTTATTAGACATTTTTAAAGGTAGACAAACTTAGACACTTTTTTTAAATCTTAGACACTTTTTTTATTAGACATTTTTAAAGGTAGACAAACTTAGACACTTTTTTTTATTAGACATTTTTTAAAGGTAGACAAACTTAGACACTTTTTTTATTAGACATTTTTAAAGGTAGACAAACTTTGACACTTTTTTTATTAGACATTTTTAAAGGTAGACAAACTTAGACACTTTTTTTTAAATCTTAGACACTTTTTTTATTAGACATTTTTAAAGGTAGACAAACTTAGACACTTTTTTTTATTAGACATTTTTAAAGGTAGACAAACTTAGACACTTTTTTTAAATCTTAGACACTTTATTTAAATCTTAGACACTTTTTTTATTATACATTTTTAAAGGTAGACAATCCTAGACACTTTTTTTTTAATCTTAGACACTTTTTAAAGGTAGACAAACTTAGACACTTTTTTTTATTAGACATTTTTAAAGGTAGACAAACTTAGACACTTTTTATTAGACATTTTTAAAGGTAAACGATCTTAGACACGTATTATTAGACATTTTTAAAGGTAAATGATCTTAGACATTTTTTTTATTAGACATTTTTTAACAAGGTGTAGTTAGATAATTATATATATTTTTTTTGAGCCACTTTTGAAATGTAACCAGTTTTTTTTTTTTTTTTTTTTTGTGTGTGTGTGTGTGTGTGTGTGACATATTAAAAGGTACAGTTGCCAAAAAAGGTATTGCGACAACTATTGATACAACATTAAATATATTAATGTCCATAGTTGTTTGTAGGGATTATAAGTATGTATTACAGAAGGATATGTATATTTCCTTCTGGTAGAAAATTGTAACTAGGCTACTGGTAAAAAATTTCAAGTTTAATTATGTATAAAAATTATCCCAGCAGTCTATGCCTTCTTAAATAATACTACAACATGTTATTACATCATTATTTTTGTTTATTTGGCACTAATTACTGTACAAGTTATATGGATTAATTATTAAGCCAATTTCAATTATCTGTGGGCCATATTGTTGTTGTCATGTAACCAAATTGCAAGTGGGACCAAGATTACTCCCGAGCAGCAGGGTTGGATAGGATTCCAAGATGGCTTGCTTTTTAACAGTTATCGCTTGGCACCACTTGGTATCAAGCGTCCAACAAAAACAGTACAGAGCAAACTCACTTGGTGAAAAGCAAGCGAGCTTCGTGTCGCTTGGACAACAAAAACACGACACTATAAACAAATAAATCTCCCGTTAAGAGGGTGTGGGAATAGGGGAATAGGTTTGGGGTTGGGGGACAGACTTTCTACCCACCCCAAGCCTGTCCCCTTATTCCCACACCCCTCCAAGCCTGTCCCCCTATTCCCGCACCCCTCCACACACCCCTCCAAGTCTGTCCCCTACTCCCACACCCCTAAAGCCTGTCCACTTATTCCCACACCCCTCCAAGCCTGTCCCCTTATTCCCACACCCCTACTCCCGCACCCCTAATGCCTGCCCCCTATTCCCGCACTCCCCCAAGCCTGTCCCCTTATTCCCACACACCCCTCCAAGCCTGTCCCGTTATTCCCACACCCCTCCACACACCCCTCCAAGCCTGCCCCCTACTCCCGCACCCCACTAAATGCCCACCTTGGTTTCAGGTATCTATGAGAGGGGCCCAGCTGGCTACAAACACATTTACTTCAATATTACTTCAAACACATTCAAGATTTGGTGTGTGACAGTGTTGGCTATCTTACTCCTTTATGAAGCCTTTAAAAGAGTAGTTAAACTCTCCTTATATAGAGAAGTAAGTCAAATTATCTGTATTTATGTGTGTGTGTGTGTGTGTGTGTGTGTGTGTGTGTACTGTATGTGTGTGTGTGACAGTGTTGGCTATCTTACTCCTTTATGAAGCCTTTAAGAGAGTAGTTAAACTCTCCTTATACAGAGAAGTAAGTCAAATTATCTGTCTGTATGTATGTGTGTAAGAGAAGTACAGTAGGTCAAATTATCTGTCTGTATGTATGTGTGTAAGAGAAGTACAGTAGGTCAAATTATGTATGTGTGGTATTTGGGGAAGGGTAGCTTATACTTCTGTTATATATATATTGGTCTAACTATTATTACCATCTATATCTCAGAAGGTTTTGAAGTACACTCTCCTCTCTTTTTATGTGAGTTTAAATTATGCGAATTTGAAATAGTGCATATCATGAAAAATATTAAATAAATGCAATTTACACGAACTCTTAAAATAACAGGAACAAGGAGGCTCCATTTTCAAGTTAAAGTACCATTATTTCTTATGGAAATGTACAATTCACTTTATGCCAAATTCACTTTATGCGACCCCTTCACCAACCTAACCTAACATAAAAAAAGAAGAGAGTGTATTTTCCTTAATTCGTCATCTAGTGTATTTTGAAGAGCAAGCTTGTCTGCTGTTGCCACAGGCTATTGTAACTTAATTCATTGCATATTGGTTTTAGTCCTCACGAACAATTTAATTTATTACGCCACAGACACGTTTGTTTATCTATGTTTGTTTTATTTTTTGAAACATTGATATTTTTTAATCAATTTGGTATTATCCTCACTACACACAGATCCGTTTGTCCATGTTGGTGCTGTTTTTATCCAGTATATATCCTCACTACACACAGATCCGTTTGTCCATGTTGGTGGTGTTTTTATTAATTTGCTATGTTCCGCCACACACACAGATCCGTTTGTCCATGTTGGTGGTGTTTTTATTAATTTGCTATGTTCCGCCACACACACAGATCCGTTTGTCCATGTTGGTGGTGTTTTTATTAATTTGCTATGTTCCGCCACACACACAGATCCGTTTGTCCATGTTGGTGCTGTTTTTATCCAGTATATATCCTCACTACACACAGATCCGTTTGTCCATGTTGGTGCTGTTTTTATCCAGTATATATCCTCACTACTACTCATGGTGGTCATACTTCAACTATTGGAATGATGACTACTATCACCAATGGAATCATCAACTCTTCTTCTCCATAACAGAGTTGGCGTCTACTATTGCTGTGGTTTATTTATTAGACAAGTAAGTCCTTATGTAGTGTAATACTGTCTGTACATTATAAGTTTATTTCTCTAGTTCAGTATAATAATTTTGTCATCTTTATACATATTGTAATTTCCCTGTAAGAATTTCCTATTTAGTACAACACTATATTATAAGCTTACTTCTCTAGTTCATTATTTTATAAGTTTGTCATCTTTATACGTATAATTTGATATAATATATATTGTACAATGTTTGCCGCTCATGCATGAGTGTAATAAATTAATCAAAACAAAAAAGTAAGTCCTGACTCAGAGTTACACACTTGTCCACATGTCTGTCGGTATTAAGAAAAAAAAAAAAATAATAATAATAATAATAATAAAAAATAATAATAAATAATAATAATAATAATAATAAAAATAAAAATAATAATAAAAAATAATAATAATTCACATATTCATAAATTTCTGTTAGTGCAAACAAAACTTGTATTTAAACTGTCAGGTTTTTCAGTGTATGTACAGTTGCCAAAAAAGGTATTACGACAACTATTGATACAACATTAAATATATTAATGTCTATAGTTGTTTGTAGGGATTATAAGTATGTATTACAGAAGGATATGTATATTTCCTTCTGTTATACATACAAATATAAAAATAGTTGTGGATATTACAAGGGTTAATTTAAAGTTCTATCAAGATTTGTCACAATACCTTTTTTGGCCACTGTATATATGTACAACTTTGATTTATAACCTGTGGTAGCCTATCCTAATTTAATATATTAATGGCTGTTTATATCTACAGAAATGTGAACGTAACACCACAACGAGCCTTGATCATCATTAACATTGCTGTGTTACATATTGTAACATCAGGATTTGACCAATTTGTTACCAATGTAGTACAAGGGAATGGTATGTTACATCAGGTAAGAAATATTCACCATAATTATGTATAAACCTGTATGTATTGGTGTTGACATTGTTGTATTGTGGTACTGGTACTATGGCTGTGTAGTGTGGCTATGGAATCATTGTACCAGTACTGTACCACACCATTGTCAGTACTGTACCACACCACTGTCAGTACTGTACCATGGATATTCTTACATATGGTACTATTTTTCATGATTACTGGAATGGAATAAAGGCTTGCGATACACACATCTATCTATCTATAGTTCTGACGCTTCGTTCCCTCCGTGAACTCCCTCCAAGGGGATGGCCACGGCAGAAGTGTCTCCAGTTGTCCCTGTTCCAACACTCCCTCCTTACTTGTTCAAACCCTACTCTGTCCCTCATGTTACTCTCCTTTACATACTCTTCCACTCTGTTCCAACACTCCCTCCTTACTTGTTCAAACCCTACTCTGTCCCTCACGTTTCTCTCCTTTACATACTCTTCCACTCTGTTCCAACACTCCCTCCTTACTCTCTACTCTGTCCCTCATGTTACTCTCCTTTACATACTCTTCCACTCTGTTCCAACACTCCCTCCTTACTCTCTACTCTGTTCCTCATGTTACTCTCCTTTACATACTCTTCCACTCTGTTCCAACACTCCCTCCTTACTCTCTACTCTGTCCCTCATGTTACTCTCCTTTACATACTCTTCCACTCTGTTCCAACACTCCCTCCTTACTCTCTACTCTGTCCCTCATGTTACTCTCCTTTACATACTCTTCCACTCTGTTCCAACACTCCCTCCTTACTCTCTACTCTGTCCCTCATGTTACTCTCCTTTACATACTCTTCCACTCTGTTCCAACACTCCCTCCTTACTCTCTACTCTGTCCCTCATGTTACTCTCCTTTACATACTCTTCCACTCTGTTCCAACACTCCCTCCTTACTCTCTACTCTGTCCCTCATGTTACTCTCCTTTACATACTCTTCCACTCTGTTCTGCCATCTAACTGGTGGTCTGCCTCTCACACCAGGTGCCACAACTTCACTTCCATACACCTTCTTTACAAACTCCTCACCTTGCATTCTCTCTACATGTCCAAACCACCTCAGTGTATTACGTTTCACTCTCTCAACCACTCCACACTCAATACACACATCACTTACATAATATTAAAAACATATAGATGGATAATTTAATAGTTACAATGGTTAATGGTTACACACTGTACTTGATATAAATAATTCATAATATAATTTGTGTACAGGAATATTTTAGTGACAAGTGGAGGATATATTTTTTAGAAAGTAAATTTTACAATCATAGTTGGGAATTTAATATGTTATTGAGATTACAGTAAACCCTCTTTAATTATATTTTGGGGATATGTGTGTGTGTGAAATATAGCGTCATAGAATATTTATGTTCAAAACGTGTATTATTTCACCAAGGTTAAGGGGGTGTGGGAATAGGGGGACAGGCTTGGGGGGGTTTTGGGGGGAGGACAGGCTTGGGGGGTTAGGGGGGTGCGGGAATATGGGGATAGGCTTTCTACCCACCCCAAGCCTGTCCCCCCTATTCCCGCACCCCCCAAGCCTGTCCCCCCTATTCCCACACACCCCAAGCCTGTACTCCCTATTCCCGCACCCCCCAAGCCTGTCCCCCCTATTCCCGCACCCCCCAAGCCTGTCCCCCCTATTCCCGCACCCCCCAGTTCCCCTCCAAGCCTGTCCCCCTACTCCCACACCCCTTTAAGGTGGTAAATCTGGAGCAATCGATTCCTTCAAACTAGTCCTAGCAACAGGCCACCATTAGTTTAGTTCATCTGGTCCTGTTTACTGGCATATTTTGGAGGAATCAAGGCACTCCAATGCACCAAAAGTGAATTACCCCCTTAAAGGAAGTCAGTCAGATATATATTGAAGGTTTACCCAAAGTTTACACTTGCTATACTTTTTCATATTTCCTTATTTCCTACTTTTCTTTATTTACTTTTCAGGTTCTGCGTGATATTTATTTCCTTATTTTCTACTTTTTTTTATTTACTTTTCAGGTTCTGCGTGATATTTTCTTCATGATCCCAGACCTGCTTCATCTATCACTGCCCATATTGGAACTGAGGATGGTGGCCAAGACTCATCAAGTACCAACCATGCATCTCGTTTCTAATAGAGAATTTACCGGTTCAATTGCCTTTGTTTTGGTTGGATGGTTTGTGTGTTGGATGCTGTGATGTTGTACGATGGCGTTACAATTTGGTTTAGGGGGGTGCGGGAGTAGGGGGCAGGCTTGGGGGGGGGTACAGGGTGTGTGGGAATAGGGGGCAGGCTTGGGGGGGGTGCAGGAATAGAGGGACAGGCTTGGGGGGGGGGGTAGAAAGTCTGTCCCCTATTCATGCACCCCCCTAACACCCCCCCCAGCCTGTCCCCCTATTCCTGCACCCCCCTAACACCCCCAGCCTGTCTCCCTATTCCCACACACACCTAAAACCCCCCTCCAACCCTGTCCGCTTATTCCCACACCCCTCCAAGCCTGTCCCCTTATTCCCACACCCCTCCAAGCCTGTCCCCTTATTCCCACACCCCTCCAAGCCTGTCCCCGTATTCCTGCACCCCTCCACTCCCCTCCCAGCCTGTCCCCCAATTCCTGCACCCCCTTGAATTTTTGGAACATATTGGAGGATTAAGGCCCGTAGTTTTAAAACCTTTGAGGGCCCTTACTGGAGCTCTATGAACCCTCCAAATAATCCAGGCCACAAAACCATTCAGTGTTTGGAATAGAGAATCTGTTGCCTGGAGTAGTTTGGAGGGTTCATAGAGCTCCAGTAAGGGACCTCAAAGGTTTTAAAACTACGGGTGTTAGTATCTTGCAATTTACCATCAATATTTTATCACCATAATTATGTACATTTAAGCAAGTAGAAAGTGTAATAAAAGTAAGAGTGTATAGTTAATAAAATGTTCAGGATTTATTACTGTACAAAGAACTGAAAGATATTACCATACTGTATATTATACAGTATGGTAATATCTTTCAGTTCTTTGTACAGTAATAAATCCTGAACATTTTATTAACTAATGTAAAGTGGAATGTGACTCACTGAAATTTTAAGTGTTATAGTAGTCAGATGTGTACATTAAAGTGTACTGTATTGTACACTCCTATATTACATGTACTATCTACTTGTTCAACTGTACAGTGCATACATATATTCATTACTACTACTTGTACTTATTCGTTGATTCGGCAAATGTAATATTTCTTGTACATTACTGTACTGTACTATATAATTATTGACTATATTCTGTGTTGCTTAGTACATTGTAATTGTAAAGTTTTTAATATTTGATGTAAGGTATTGAGGTTAAGGGGGTGTGGGAGTAGGGGACAGGCTTGGGGGGAGTTTGGGGGATGCGGGAATAGGGGGACAGGCTTGGGGTGGGTAAAAAGTCTGCATACATCCCCCAACCCCCCCCCCCCTCCCAAGCCTGTCCCCCTAATCCCGCACCCCCCAAAAACCCCAAAAGCCTGTCCCCTACTCCCACTCCCCCCTTAATGAGTTTATTAGTTAGTGAACTGGAGGTTACTGTTTCCTCCATGGTGTCTGTCTGGCCTCAACAAATAATTCACTGGCAGTTTGTTTTGTGGAAGAGTTTGAAGGAAACAGTTGTCTTTATTTCACATACATGTACAGTACAGTTGCCAAAAAAGGTATTGCGACCAATCTTGATGGAACTTTAACCCTAGTAATATCCACAACTATTTGTAGGGACTATAAACATGTATAATAGAAGGAAATATACATATCCTTCTGTAATACATACTTATAAACATGTATAACAGAAGGAAATATACATATCCTTCTGTAATACAGTACTTATAAACATGTATAACAGAAGGAAATATACATATCCTTCTGTAATACATACTTATAATCCCTACAAACAACTATGGACATTAATATATTTAATGTTGTATCAATAGTTGTCGCAATACCTTTTTTGGTAACTGTACATGTATATTGTAAATTTCTAAAAACAGAGGCAAAATCTGTTTATTTTTCTAAGACTGCATAACAAAATCATATAGATTTTTGTCATAATATTATTATAGACAGATTAAAAATGCCACATTCCTTCCTAATAATAACAAATTCATAAATGAAGTCATTTTTGTTTCATAATTTTGATATTGTTCTTTACTGAACATTTTCTCAGGACACAAGTAACACAATTTAATGAAGAACTTGCAGACATTTTCCCAAACTCAAAATGCACAAAGTAAAGTGTGTGTGTGTGTGTGTGTGTGATTGTCACTGTAGTTGTGTAAGGGAATATGACAATATGAATCATTATTATTTTATAACACTGTAATGATCTGAGGTGAAGGTATTATTACTTATAAATAGTCATCAAGTAAGGGATAATATCCATAGTTTTAAAACCTTTGAGGTCCCTTACTGGAGCTCTATGAACCCTCCAAATAATCCAGGCCACAAAAAGCTTCAGTGTTTGGAATAGGGAATCTGTTGCCTGGAGTAGTTTGGAGGGTTCATAGAGCTCCAGTAAGGGACCTCAATTTTTTTAAAACTACGGGTGTTAGTCAAACATAAATTTCTCTGATTATATTGTCACACATTTAGGTAATAAAGTTTTATAGTCTGTCTAGTGTTAAGAAAATATTTAAGCTTGATCTACTTTGGGACCTTTGGAGGTTTATTAACACAATGATATTAATGTTATACAGAGATAGATTTTTTATATATACAGTATTATTAAAAGTGAAAACGCACAATGTACAACAGATTGAAAACTCTTAACTTTTTAATATAATAGAAATGGTTGAAATAATATACACTCTCCTCTCTTTTTATGCGAGTTTAAATTATGCGAATTTGAAATAGTGCGTATCATGAAAAAAATAAATAAATGCAATTTACACGAACTCTTAAAATAACAGGAACAAGGAGGCTCCATTTTCAAGTTAAAGTACCATTATTTCTTATGAAAATGTACAATTTACTTTATGTGAAATTCACTTTATGCGACACAACCCTTCACCAACCTAACCTAACATAAAAAAAGAAGAGAGTGTATAATAGAAATTGTTGAAATTAAATATAGCACAATTAGTTCCTTAATATGGATTTACATGATCAAAAATGGACTCCTTGCATAGATTTACATTAGTACAGTAATGGTGCCTTGGTTTCATAACGGAAAGTAAAGTATATTTTTCAAATTAATATTTTAAATATATATACAGTATACAAAAGGGCCTTAGCATCCTTCCTTCTCATTTAAAGGGGTGTGGGAGTAGGGGGACAGGCTTGGGGGGGAACTGGAGGGTGTGGGAATAGGGGGGACAAGCTTGGGGTGGATAGAAAGCCTGTCCCCTTATTCCCGCACACCCCTAACCCCCAAGCCTGTCCCCCTACTCCTGCACCACCACCCCCAAGCCTGTCCCCCTATTCCCACACCCCCCTTAATAACAGTTTGCAGACAGACTATAGTTTATTTAAGGGGGGAGTGGGAGTAGGGGACAGGCTTTTGGGTTTTTTTGGGGGGTGCAGGATTAGGGAGACAGGCTTGGGGGGTTAGGGTGGGATGCGGGAATAGGGGACAGGCTTTCTACTCCCCCCCCCTCCACCCTTCCCCAAGCCTGTCCCCTACTCCTGCACCCCCCAAGCCTGTCCCTCTTATTCCCACCCCCCCACAATACATGAGCTGCATATTATACTAAATAAGAGTTATACCATACACCTATACATCACCTTATACACCACGAGAAGTTGTATTGTATGCACGAGATAATGTATTGTTCAATTTTGTCAAGTAATTAGTACAGTATTACAGTATGTAAATTTATGTTTCAGTGTTTGTTACATGTGCAGAACAGATGACCATTACATTTTTACATCTGGAGAACAATGTACAGTTGTGAACATATGACTCCAGGCCACTTTATCCACCACCAACATGCTGGTGTGTTGTATCTGGTAACAATGGTAGCTACTCCAGGCCACTTTATCCACCACCAACATGCTGGTGTGTTGTATCTGGTAACAATGGTAGCTACTCCAGGCCACTTTATCCACCACCAACATGCTGGTGTGTTGTATCTGGTAACAATGGTAGCTACTCCAGGCCACTTTATCCACCACCAACATGCTGGTGTGTTGTATCTGGTAACAATGGTAGCTACTCCAGGCCACTTTATCCACCACCAACATGCTGGTGTGTTGTATCTGGTAACAATGGTAGCTGTGAATTGGACTGAAATGGAGTCGTCTGTGGAGGGTAAACCAACCCAATGATAATTTGTCAATATGCAGATTTAACTGAATGGAAGTGAGA
Organism: Petrolisthes manimaculis; assembly: GCA_034508575.1. Taxonomy (NCBI): domain Eukaryota; kingdom Metazoa; phylum Arthropoda; class Malacostraca; order Decapoda; family Porcellanidae; genus Petrolisthes; species Petrolisthes manimaculis. The sequence continues at coordinate 26,193 of JAWZYT010006693.1, forward strand.
CTTGGCCAGTAAGGGTCAAGGATATGTGTTGTATGGAGAGAAATGATATGAGAATGATACAATGGATGTGTAATGTAATGTAAGCCTTAAAAACAGACTTTGATCAGAAGAACTCAGGAGAACATTAAATCTGGACAGTATTGGGAGATGTGTTCAGAATAGGTTTGGTTACATTGAGAGAATAGATGAGTGTGTTTGGGTTAGTAGATGTACAGTAGAACAATTGATGTAACAGGTTCAGTAGATAGAGGAAGGCCAAAGAAAACATGGGAGGAAGTGATAGTGATGGATTGGAGAGAAAGAGGAGTTATAGTCTGTTCAAAATTTGTGTTTCACTATAGCCTCTATCTATTTCTATCTGTCTATCTATCGCTATTTCTATCTATCTAACTATCTCTATTTATACATCTATCTATCTAACTATCGCTCTATCTATCTATTTCTATTTATCTAAGCATAAGAGGCCAAAAGGAACACAAATTTTGAACAGAGTATAGTAAAGAGCTGGTCAGAGATAGGTTAGCTTGGAAGGCTATTTCTAAAAACCGTCCAACGCTTGCCACCATATAAGAAAAACATTAAACTGAATATGATGATGATGAGTGAGGTGGAGGAGGTGAGAGTTAGGTTAAGGCAGAGAAGACTGAGATGGTTTGGACATGTGAGAAGAGCAGAGGAGGTGTGTGTGTTGAGTGAGGTGGAGGAGGAGAGGGTATGTAATGGAAGATATGAATTTAATGGGAATAGAAGAACATATGGTACAAGATAGACAGATGTGGAGAGCAGTCATCACCCGTCCAACCCCAGACTAAAATGGAAAAATACGGACGTTAAACCAAAATGATGATGATGATGATAATGAATGGTAGACAAAGTGGCCTTAATTCAGTGTTGGTAAATTTGGAGCCACTCAATCCTCCAAACTATTCCAAGCAACAGAACACCATTATCAAGGCACTCCAATGTAACAAAAGCCAATTACCACCTTAAGGGGGTGTGGGATTAGGGGACAGGCTTGGGGGGGTGCAGGAGTAAGGAGACAGGCTTGGGGGGGTTATGGGGGGGTGCGGGAATATGGGACAGGCTTTCTACCACCCCACCCCAAGCCTGTCCCCCTACTCCCGCACCCCCCCAAACCCCCCCCAAGCCTGTCCCCTAATTCCCACACCCCCTTAAGTCATCTGCCCACAACTGTACCTATATATGTTTATAATGAAGATGTTTATAATAATAAGCTGAATGCTGTATACACTTTGATTAATGTTCAATGATGTTTTTTACAAATACATTGCAGTATCTTTTCTGTAATGACTTTTTATACTCGATATTCTGTAATAACTGATTAACACTTTTAACTGTAGTTGCCAAAAAAGGTATTGCGACCAATCTTGATAGAACTTTAACCCTAGTAATATTCACAACTATTTGTAGGGACTATAAACATGTATAACAGAAGGAAATATACATATCCTTCTGTAATACATACTTATAAACATGTATAACAGAAGGAAATATACATATCCTTCTGTAATACATACTTATAAACATGTATAACAGAAGGAAATATACATATCCTTCTGTAATACATACTTATAAACATGTATAACAGAAGGAAATATACATATCCTTCTGTAATACATACTTATAAACATGTATAACAGAAGGAAATATACATATCCTTCTGTAATACATACAGTACTTATAAACATGTATAACAGAAGGAAATATACATATCCTTCTGTAATACATACTTATAATCCCTACAAACAACTATGGACATTAATATATTTAATGTTGTATCAATAGTTGTCGCAATACCTTTTTTGGCAACTGTACAAAATAACAAAATAAATATTGGCCCTAATGTTGTGAAAGTGAAAAAAATAATTGTATATATTTTTGTTGCTGCTATAAAAACAATTACAGTACATGTATATAATTGTTAAGCGTACTTTATTATTCACTGCCATCCTGACTTCATACCAAAATGCTCTATATTATTATGTACTTGAATAGAAACATTATAGGGAAAATAATAAGGGTGTGTGGGAATAGGGGGACAGGCTTGGGGGGGGGGACTGAGGGTGTGTGGGAATAGGGGGACAGGCTTGGGGGGGACTGAGGGTGTGTGGGAATAGGGGGACAGGCTTGGGGGGGACTGAGGGTGTGTGGGAATAGGGGGACAGGCTTGGGGGGGACTGAGGGTGTGTGGGAATAGGGGGACAGGCTTGGGGGGGGACTGAGGGTGTGTGGGAATAGGGGGACAGGCTTGGGGGGGGACTGAGGGTGTGTGGGAATAGGGGGACAGGCTTGGGGGGGGGACTGAGGGTGTGTGGGAATAGGGGGATAGGCTTGGGGGGGGGGGGGTAGAAAGCTTGTCCCCCTACTCACGCACCCACCAATTAATCCCCTCCCAACTTCTCCCAAGCCTGTCACCCTATCCCCGCACCCCACCAGACCCCCCCCCCCCCCAAGCCTGTCCCCAATCCCACACACCCTTAATTAATGATTTAATTAATTAAATATTCTTTGTGTCATTTCTCACACAACTATGAATAATAATAAAAAATAATATTGTGATATAACGTGCTAGAAAAGAGTACCCGTTGAAAAGACAATAAAACAATGTTGCCAAGTATGAGGAATTTTCTCTAGACATTATGGGGAACTATAGTCTGTTCAAAACTTGTGTTCCTTTTGGCCTCTTATGCTTAATTAATTAAGCCGGCCACACACGTGCAGTTTTAAGTGACAGTTATGACTGTTCAGTTATAACTGACACAGTTTAAACTGACGTCAGTTAAAAATGAAATGCACACACACACACACACACACACACACACACACACAGTTCAATCCCTCCGTTTTTACCCTGGATTCCAAGGAGTACTATCTTGCCACTCTCGGTGTATTCTTTGTAAGGCTACAAACAAATACAAAAAAGAAAACTAAAAAGTGTAAACAGTGTTGACAAAAAGTGGTTACTAAGACGAAATCCATGTTCTGATCAGTTCAGTTACTCCTTTCAGTTATAAATATGGAACATTGTATTGGTCTCAGTTTAACTGTACAGTTTGGTTGAACTCACGAAATGACCAACTGAGACATCCACACACCTACTGTTTTAACTCAACAGTTATAACTCAGTTAAAACTGTATGAGTGTGGACGGCTTTAGATAGATAGAAATAGATAGATATAGATAGTTAGATAGATAGAGATAGATAGATATAGATAGAAATAGATATAGATAGAAATAGAGACAGATAGATAGAGGAAAATGGAACACAAGTTTTGAACAGAGTATAGTAGAAGTACCAATGGGGAATATTATATATTAAGATGGGGAAATTTCTACTAAATAATATTGATTACAGTAAACACGGGTAAACAGGGAATTTTTGAGGTTAATTAATTTAAAAAAAAGGAAATTCTAATGTTGAAGTTGGGGAATTTTCGTGAATCAGATCTGGCAACACTGCAATAGAAGTCAACAACAACAACAACAATAAGAACAACAATAACAACACACATCGCCACAACTGTTATCATCTTTATATAATAGGTAATTATAAGGGGGTGCGGGAATAGGGGACAGGCTTGAGGGGGGGGGGGGTTAGGTGTGTGTGTGTGTGTGTGTGTGTGTTAGGGGGGGGTAGGGGAATAGGGGACAGGCTTGAGGGGGGGTTAGGTGTGTGTGTGTGTGTGTTAGGGGGGGTAGGGGAGTAGGGGACAGGCTTGAGTGGGGGGGGTTAGGGGGGTGCGGGAATAGGGGACAGGCTTGGAGGGGGGTGTTAGGGGGTGCGGGAATAGGGGACAGGCTTGAGTGGGGGGTGGGGGGGGTTAGGGGGGTGCGGGAATAGGGGACAGGCTTTTTACCCCCTCCAAGCCTGCCCCCCTACCCCCACACCCCCAATTAAAGGTTTAGGTATACCCTTTAGTAGCGGGAGCGATGATTATTCACAATATTTTAAGTATCGCTTACTAGATCTCTACATTACTTATATTACTTATATTATAAGTGTCAAGGAATGCATTTCATAAGGTATGCAGTTGATATAATGTTAATATAACCACGTAAAATGAGTTTGGAGTTGATGTGTGGCGTGCAGTGTCCCTTAGATTGAAGGAGACACCAAGATGTTTGTATCAAGAGACGAGTGTGAGAAGCGTGTTTGTAAACTCGATGTTTATTGGTGGAGTACGTGACGTCATTAGTATTTGATGTCGTGGATGTGCTTTGATGTTATTGGTTGGAAAACATTTGAGTTGCCTATTGATATTGTTACTATTTTATTTATATAATACTATTAGGATTTCTAGATAATATACAATATTACACACTTTCAACCCTGCCCTGCATATATTGTTTCAATCCGTAATTTGTTTACTGAACCAACTTTGATATCACCATATCACAATTTGTCACAAAGTGAACTTTGTCAACCCAAAAAACAAGGAAGCCCATACCCAAAACACAAAAAAACTGCCAGTAGGCCTAGAATAGCTGAACGGTGCACATCCCAATAGATACGGGAGGAGTATTTATATCGAAAACACTACAAGGATTACTTAATTCAGCAAATCTTCAAGGATATCAGTAAAATATACAAATATCCAGCGATGTAAATGGTATGTTAGTTTGCTTTTTTTATTTTTCTTATGCATTACAGAGATAAACAAATTATTTCATGTGCCCCGGTTAGGTCCTGGTGGTGTTGGGTAATGTAAGGGTTAGCTCCCGGTAGTTTGCCACAGTCCAGGTTAGGTTAGGTTGGGTCAGGAAGGTTAGTGTGATTCCCAAAGGTTCCCTACAGCTAGGTTAGGTCCCGGTAGTTTGCCAAGGTTAGGTCCCGGTAGTTTGCCCAGAATTTTTAGGTCCCGATAGTCTTCTCAGGTTAGGTCCCGGTAGTCTGTCCAGGTTAGGTCCCGGTAGTTTGCCCAGGTTAGGTCCCGGTAGTTTGCCCAGGTTAGGTCCCGGTAGTTTGCCTAGGTTAGGTCCCGGTAGTTTGCCCTGGTTAGGTCCCGGTAGTTTGCCCAGGTTAGGTCCCGGTAGTTTGCCCAGGTTAGGTCCCGGTAGTTTGCCCAGGTTAGGTCCCGGTAGTCTGTCACAGTCCAGGTTCGGTTAGGTTGGGTCAGGTAGGTTCGTCTGGTTCCCAAATATCCCTTACAACCATTGCAGCCTTGGCTGCCTACGATTATTATAGTTAGTTAAAAATAACCGGGAGAAATTGTATATTGAATAATCAGGTATTGGAGTAAAAATGTATATTAGCAAAGTTAACCACATGCGGGAGTAAGCAGCTGTAAAGACGCACAGGGTCATGACGTCATGCTACGATCGACTGATGACGTCATAGGAGGCGGGCCGCCATTGATGACGTCATAGTTTTCAGCCAATCACAAGCATGGATTTATCATGTCTCGATCTCAGCCGCTCAGCTGTTGTTTTTAATCATGGACATATTCAAAAGGCGTGTTTCAACCCCGATCTTTCCCTGATATACTTCATGCCCTCCCCACCTATCAGGGTCAATATTGTTGTGGGAAGTGAAGGAAATCAATATCTGGGACACAGTGAAAACAGAAGGCAAATGTATTACTAAAAGAAATTCTGAAATATATCGCTCCCGCTACTAAAGGGTTTACCAAGGTTTATAATAATTACCTATTATTAATTATTTATGTATAATTATGTTTACTAAATAATAATAATAATAATAATAATGATAATTAATAATAATAAATAATAACAATAATAATGATATTATTTACATATTAATTTATTTATTTATATATTAATTAATTTATTTATGATATTATTTATATATTAATTAATTTATTTATGATATTATTTACATATTAATTAATTTATTTTGTTACAGATTAAACGGTGTGTGAACAATGTATGAGAGCAGCAGCAGCAGCAGCAATGTCTAGCCTAATGTTGGCAACCCTTAGATTAAACACCCTTATTATTAAAACAAACACGTGTGTCGTTTGCTGTATAGAACAAGCGTTGGCGTATCATACCAAACGGGCTATACACAACATCAACAACAACAACAACAACAACAACAACTACAATAACCACAATAATAAGAGGTTTAAATCGACAGCGGCCTTTCTTCGGATAAATGGATCGACTGATGACGAGACAGAAACGACATCCTCGGCAAAGAAATTTAAACCCGACCTCAGTGATGTTAAGGTGAGTGTGTGTGTGTATTTACCTATTTGTATTTACCTATTTGCATCTTCCCTTCTTGACTTTCCTTCTTTTTAATGTGTCTCGTGCATCTTCTCTGC
>JAWZYT010006693.1:37500-52084 GCA_034508575.1 Petrolisthes manimaculis
CCCTATTCCCGCACCCCCCAAACTCCCCCCAAACCTATACCATAAGACACACACCTAACATTCTTTCGTTTGTGTGCTTACGAACCACTGTGGAATGGAACTAATTGTACAGTTGGACACATGAATGGGTGGTACAGCCCAAGTGAAAGATGGTCAATTTCTGCCAATATCAAGTTCCTTATTAGTGCCAAATAGGAGACATCAGGGGCAGAAGTCAGTATTGAGGATGGTGTGTGTGTGTGTGTGTGTGTGTGTGTGTGTGTGTGTGTGTTCCTTAGTGCTAAATAGGAGACATTAGGGGCAGAAGTCAGTATTGAGGATGGTGTGTGTGTGTGTGTGTGTGTTCCTTAGTGCCAAATAGGAGACATTAGGGGCAGAAGTCAGTATTGATGATGGTAATAAAAAATCAAGTACCTGATAATAGACACTGGTTACTCAAATGGGACAAGTATCTTTCACCACCTGGGCTGTACCATCCATTCATGTGTCCAACAGTACATACCACCTATTCACCTGGGCTGTACCACCTATTCATGTGTCCAACTGTACATACCACCCATTCATGTATCCAACCGTACGTTTTGTTTCAGTTGGTGCCATTCCTCCTCTGATTGGATGGACAAGTTGTACCGGGAGTGTTGACACAGGAGCGTGGGTGATGGCTGGTATACTCTATGCCTGGCAGTTCCCACACTTCAATTCACTCTCTTGGAATCTAAGGCCGGATTATTCTCGGGCAGGTTATCGTATGATGTCCGTCACTAATCCAGGTAACAACACTTCATTATATTTATATTATTATTTATATTATTATTTGATCGAATAATACCACTGTGGAATTAACCCTAAAATAATACCGTAATATATATATATTTTTTTTTGTAAAAATGAATACCGTAATAATTTTTTTTGTAATAATGAATACCGTAATATAATATATATATATACTGTATATATATTTTTTTGTAATAATGAATATTGTAATATATATATATATTTTTTGTAATAATGAATACCGTAATAATTTTTATTTTTGTATTAAATTAATGAATACCGTAATATATTTTTTTTGTAATAATAAATACCGTAATATATATATATTTTTTGTAATAATAAATACCGTAATATTATTATTTTTTATAATAATGAATACCGTAATAATTTTTTTTTTTTTTTTGTAATAATGAATACCGTAATATTTTTTTTGTTTAAGGTTTGTGTCGGAGAGTTGCCCTTCGATACAGTGTTGCCATGATCGGTCTCTGTACACTTGCACCGGTGATAGACGTTACGACTTGGACGTTTGCAGCCGACTCCCTGCCACTTAATATTTATCTCACATTTCTGGGTAAGGCTGTATTAACCTTATTTTTAGAGTGTGTGTGTGTGTGTATTAGAGAGAGAGAGAGAGAGAGAGAGTGTGTGTGGTTGTGTGTGTATTAGATAGAGAGAGTGTGTGTGTGTGTGTGTCAATCTTTACCTTCTATAGTTATATGTATACAACAGTATAACAAATTAACTTTTCATAACATCTTTTCAGCTTGGAGATTCTACAAAGATTCGGACAGCAAGAGTTCTAGGAAACTCTTCATGTTTACACTGATCCACTTACCTGCTATTATGATGCTTATGATCATTAGCAAGAAACATTATGGCAACAAACAAACCGAGGAAACAGCAACAAGTATTTCAAACAGCGAGAAAAATCCTACAGTGAAAAGTTAACTGTTTCCGCCAAGCAAACAGCCAAGCAAACGTTAGGAAGGAAGTGACAGTATGTACAGCCAATCAAATATCCACCAACACTCTCCTTCCTTCCATCGTGCAAATTAATAAATCGGTATCATATCAAAATATAATCATACAACAACACCTTACGTCAACTCAACCCCCTCAATTATTATTATTATGAGGTGCTGCTAAATCATACACATGTTCTTTATTACCAAGATTATAATTATTATTATTATGAGGTGGTGCAAAATTATACGCATGTTGTTATTTATTACCAAGATATTTACTACGATGGATGGAAAGTGTTGGTGGATATTTGACTGTGGCTGTACAGTTGAGTGAGTTTGGGTAAATAGCGTCCAATTATTTTATTCACACTTTTATTTTTATTTTTTTACAATTCCCTGAAGAGTATGTATGGGTTGATTCCACAATGGTATTGGTTTGTTAGCTTCCCAACCAACCACACTTGTAAGGCTTTATTAATTTTCAAAAACTTAGTATCCAAATTCACAAAATCTAGATGATGATAATCACTGTATAGTTTATTTACCAAATTCATTAAATAATTCACCTATAAGTTATTTACACGGCTACAATTCTTTTGTTTGTGTGCTTACAAACCACTGTGGAATCCACCTTATGTGATGCCTCATACAATATATACACACCCGTAGTTTTAAAACCTTTGAGGTCCCTTACTGGAGCTCTATGAACCCTCCAAACTACTCCAGGCAACAGATTCCCTATTCAAAACACTGAAGCGTTTTGTGGCCTGGATTATTTGGAGGGTTCATAGAGCTCCAGTAAGGGCCCTCAAAGGTTTAAAACTACGGGTGACAGTGCTTGACATAGGATTAGTTCACCCTGCCTCGCTGAATAAACATAGTTCACCAACATCGTCAATGAAATATTAATACAAAATAGACAATATATAGACAATTCAGGAAACATTCGAAATTTAGCATTACCACATTCAGTAAATGTATCCTATGCTATAAGTGAGTCCAGGTGTGTATGTCAAGAAGGTCACTAACACAACACTGATACACATTACCACCTCTATTGTCAGTTACCCTAAAGGTGAATTCATCACTCCATAGCACACTGTGCCACTTGTCACTATCCCAACAGCTATATTTATGGGCAAAAGTGCCTCTATTGTGCCTCTGTTTAAGGGTGAGAATAGGATTTTTGACTGACTGGGTGGTGACTGGTGTAGCCTAGTGCCACATATCCTAACATTTACACTTGGCACTAACACCTCACCAAACAGTTCACAGTTACTTTCCTTAAGGGGTGGGTGGGAATTAGGGGACAGGCCTGGGGGGGGGGGGTGGTAGAAAGCTTGTCCCTTATTCCTGCATCCCCCCAAGCCTGTCCCCTACTCCCACACCCCCTTAATTTTCTTGGCACTCACTCACTTGTGGATTGAACTCTACTTTGTTTTACAATTGTCTGGCCCTTATACCGATCTTCAGTTCCTTATTTTCTGAGTGGGAGTGACAAGGCCTTCTTTCCCTCCCTCCCTCCCTCCTGGTAAAACTTGGCAACATAAGAGTCCAACACTTGGTTCACACACACACACACACACACCAACTTGTTCAGTCATTTCCTTCGTTGTATGATGAGTTTTCTTTAGGGCTATGGCCCGTAGTTTTAAACCTTTGAGGGCCCTTACTGGAGCTCTATGAACCCTCCAAATAATCCAGGCCACAAAACGCTTCAGTGTTTGGAATAGGGAATCTGTTGCCTGGAGTAGTTTGGAGGGTTCATAGATCTCCAGTAAGGGACCTCAATTTTTTTTAAACTACGGGTGTAAGATCTGGGCAATGGTTACCTGTGATAGATCCTTATTTATCAGAGCCCATATTCAATCCTATGTTGAGCACTGTATATTCAAATGGGTCGTTGGAATGACAACAGTAGTATTAACTGAAAAGCATAATGTGTACAGTTAAGCCACAAGAATTCTTACACACACATTCTATTTAAAATGAGAGGTTTAATATTATTCTGGAAGTACCCTCTCCTCTCTTTTTATGAGTTTAAATTATGCGAATTTGAAATAGTGCGTATCATGGAAAATTTAAATGAATGCAATTTACACGAACTCTTAAAATAACAGGAACAAGGAGGCTCCATTTTCAAGTTAAAAAAGTACCATTATTTCTTATGGAAATGTACAATTTACTTTATGCGACCCCTTCACCAACCAAACCTAACATAAAAAAAAGAGGAGAGTATACTGCAGTTACATTGTCTTTAAATTGTGTATGAATTCTTGTGGTTAATAAATAATACATGTATTATGGGTTAGACTTTTCTCTCTGTACAGCCACAATCAAATATCCACCAACACTTTCCATCCATTGTAGTAAATATCTTGGTAATAAATAACATGCGTTTAATTTTGCACCACCTCATAATAATAGTAATAATTATAATCTTGGTAATAAAGAACAACATGTGTATGATTTAGCAGCACCTCATAATAATAATAATTGAGGGGGTTGAGTTGACGTAAGGTGTTGTTGTATGATTATATTTTGATATGATACCGATTTATTAATTTACACGATGGAAGGCAGGTGTTGGTGGATATTTGATTGTGGCTGTACATACAGTCGTGGTCAATAATCATCATCCACATATGGGTAACTTCAACAATTTACTATCTAAAGCTTTCTCGTTCACATATGATATTATTGTTTTAAGTAGTGTGTAGCTGCTTGTATTAAATTAAAAGATGGTAGTTAACCTATTAATTAGAAAGTTTATCATCTAAGGAACAGAGGGAAGCTGTCAAACTCTTACGTGAGTTACCCCTATATGGATGATTATATTTGACCACGACTACATACACACATACTGTACATTATGGGTTGGACTTCTTTCTCTGTACATACAATAAATTCTACGTGAAATTATTGAGACATAATATGAATAAAAAAATGTAAATATTTGTCTAGTTTCCTTTTGTAAACTTTGGTTGATAAAATAATTACCCGTGAGTAATAACATTAAGCGGGTAATAATAATAAAAATAATAATAATAAAAATAATAATAATAATAAAAATAATAATAATAATAAAAATAATAATAATAATAAAAATAATAATAATAATAAAAATAATAATAATAATAAAAATAATAATGATAATAATAATAATGATAATAATAATAATGATGATAATAATAATGATAATAATAATGATAATAATAAAAATAATGATAATAATAAAGTATGTCAGGAAACAGGACCAGATGAACAAAACTAATGGTGTTCTGTTGCTTGAAAATATAGTTTGGAGGATTCAGTTGCTCCAGATTTACCAACACAGAATTTCACTGTTAATTTCTTCAACATAATTATACTCCATTAACTTATTATTATACTTATTTTGAAGTGAAGTAAATACAGTATAATCTCAAATTTCGACGGTTTTCATTTCAACAGCAAATATAACATTACCCTAATGTCAATTTTGACACAAAAATCACTGATTTCGACGCATGCAGAATTATATATACAGTTGACTCTCAAATAAATCCGAGGACTTCTTATACATAACGAGCGAAATTATAATAAATATGTCACGAAATGATATCACTGTCATCTGTGAAGTGTGTGTGTGTGTGTGTTGCCACCACTTCTTCCACGCTCCTTCCCCCCCCCTACCCTCAGTCTCCATTCACCCTAGCTCAAGGTAATATAGGCCTAGCCTGCGTTGTCACCGTGTGTGTGACTCGCTGGTTTTTAGTAATTACAAGTTAACCACCAGCTTCAACACTCAGTCATGTCAGGTGGTGCATTTACTAAACAGAAAGCCATATCCTTCCATATCAAGAAGGAAGGTTTTTCTCGAACAGAGAAAGAAGGAAATACCAGAATATGCTCAATAAAATGTAAACAAACGATATCATGCTATCTCCCCCCTTCCATTTACTCTCCCCCCTACCACCACCATAACCACTAATACGCATGCCGAGTTTGCCGATGACTCATTTCAGTCATAAGTCGTCTGCGAAAACCTTTAATACAAATTGTTATAGGCTATGCATTTAATATGCTTAATACGAATTGTAATACTGTACATACAGTATTTACATTTGTAAAGTAACTCTTACTTATTACTATGCATTAAATCGTGTTCATATGTGAATAAGGGCGATATTTTTACTCAAGTTTGGCCAGCTGTGGAACCAGGCTAATTTACTCCATAAGTTCAGTTTAAATTTCGACAATTTAAATTTCGCGAGGTCTTTGGAGCACCAATCTCTGTCGAAATTTGAGATTATACAGTATATATATAATTGACATACAGTACCACATTATTTTGTTATGGATTCTATGTGAGACAGTAATGATATTCAACAAATAAGTGTAATAAAAATCAAATACCAATAAATTAAAAAAAAAAAAAAAACTGAGATTATGTGTAACTGCAAATGTAAAACTATTTACTGGAGAATTTTTCCCTCTCTCACACACACACACACACAAAATATCTTTCCACTCCACCTCCTCCTCCCTCTCTCTCATACCCTCTCCTCTCTTTTTATGCGAGTTTAAATTATGCGAATTTGAAATAGTGCGTATCATGAAAAAAATAAAAATAAATGCAATTTACATGAACTCTTAAAATAACAGGAACAAGGAGGCTCCATTTTCAAGTTAAAGTACCATTATTTCTTATGGAAATGTACAATTTACTTTATGCCAAATTCACTTTATGCGACACAACCCTTCACCAACCTAACCTAACATAAAAAAAGAGCAGAGTGTATACAAATTATCTCAAAATTACAAATCATCACACAATTTTCCAATAATTATACCAATAAAAACAAATAAACTAACCCTTAACATATTTACAATCAAATTAAAACATATCAAACAAATTTAAACGCCATATTTTTCCAACTACTGTACTGACAAATCTCACTTCGCTTTTTTTTTCGTTATATTGCATGGGTGTGTGTGTGTGTGTGTGTGTATGTGTGTGTGTGTGTGTATATGTGTGTGTGTGTGTATATGTGTGTGTGAGTGTATATATGTGTTTGTGTGTGTATATGTGTGTGTGTGTGTATATGTGTGTGTGTGTGTATATGTGTGTGTGTGTATATGTGTGTGTGTGTATATATGTGTGTGTGTATATATGTGTATGTGTATATATGTACAGTATGTATATATAATACTGTACAGTACATTGCTGTATTTACTTCATGAAATAACATAATATAACATATTTTTTTATGTCATTTACATATTATAATTTAAGTTATTTCATGTAATTTCCTTCATGAAATACTAATGGTAGGAGTTCGATCCCATGTACCATCTTGAGTTTTACATATGGAAATAATTTTCTGATAAATATATATCCATCCTATGACAGGTATAAGGCACTTTTTGGCATTCCTATCCACTGATGGTAATGTACAATAAAACAGAGCTGCAAATATATGTAAATAGGGAACAGCTAACATTACTATAAACATATGGAAAGGTAAATCTCCAATGTGTCGCCAAAACTGCCAATATGGAACCATGGCTTGGACTTCCTGCCCCTGATGGTGTAACTTGATATCCTGCCCCTGGTGTTGTAGCTGTATATCTTGCTGCTGTAGGTGTAGCTGTGTGTCTTGTTGCCCCTGGTGTAGCTTCACGTCCTGCCCCTGGTGTAACTTCACGTCGTGCCCCTGGTGTAGCTTCACGTCCTGCCCCTGGTGTAGCTTCACATCGTGCCCCTGGTGTAACTTCACGCCCTGCCCCTGGTGTAACTTGACGTCCTGTTGGTGTTGGTGTAGCTGTGTGTCTTGCTGCCACTGTTGGTGTAGCTGTGTGTCTTGGTGCTGACCTTGGTGATGTAACTTGGAGTGCTCCAGACTGAACACAGCATATTGGTCAGCAATATCTAGGAAGTAATACACCATGGCTATGGATGTAGCCAAATAAAACACAAGACAGATCCAAGCTATTCTCTGACGGAAATTCATGGTTTTTGATAGTGGTTGATTCCACAGTTGTATTGGTTGGTTTGTTAGCTTCCCAACCAACCACACTGCGTTGGGGTTGATTCCACAGTTGTATTGGTTGGTTTGTTAGCTTCCCAACCAACCACACTGCGTTGGGGTTGATTCCACAGTTGTATTGGTTGGTTTGTTAGCTTCCCAACCAACCACACTGCGTTGGGGTTGATTCCACAGTTGTATTGGTTGGTTTGTTAGCTTCCCAACCAACCACACTGCGTTGGGGTTGATTCCACAGTGGTATTGGTTGGTTTGTTAGCTTCCCAACCAACCACACTGCGTTGGGGTTGATTCCACAGTGGTATTGGTTGGTTTGTTAGCTTCCCAACCAACCACACTGGAGAGGTGAGGTGCGAGGGTTGATTCCACAGTGATATTTATTGGTTCGTTAGCTTCCCAACCAACCACGGTGAAGCAACCAACCACACTGGAGCGGTGATGTCTGATTGGCCCGAGGCATCATACGTCAATTGGCAACACTTGTCTGAAAAAAAAAAAAAATTGATGTTAATTAATTATTTTTCAATATTCGAATCCCTGAAATGATTCAATTTTTACGTTTAGTCTTAAGAATTTTTTTTAGGGATATAAATATAACTTATGTAACATATATTCCTATCTATATTATTAGTATCTATAAAATTTGTACCTATAGCCACACCTAATCAATTCTAACCTAACTTAATCAATCCTAACCAAACCTAATCAAACCTAACCAAACCTAATCAATCCTAACCAAACCTAATCAAACCTAACCAAACCTAACCTAACCTAACCAAACCTAATCAAACCTAATCAATCCTAATCAAACCTAATCAATCCTAACTAATCCACCCGTAGTTTTAAACCTTTGAGGGCCCTTACTGGAGCTCTATGAACCCTCCAAATAATCCAGGCCACAAAACCATTCAGTGTTTGGAATAGGGAATCTGTGGCCTGGATTATTTGGAGGGTTCATAGAGCTCCAGTAAGGGACCTCAAAGGTTTTAAAACTACGGGTGGATTGGTTAGGATTGACTAGGTTTGATTAGGTTTGGTTAGGTTTGGTTAGGTTTGGTTAGGATTGGTTAGGTTTGGTTAGGATTGATTATGTTTGGTTAGAATTGATTAGGATTGATTAGGTTTGGTTAGGATTGATTAGGTTTGGTTAGAATTGGTTAGGTTTGGTTAGAATTGATTAGGATTGGTTAGAATTGGTTAGGTTTGGTTAGAATTGATTAGGATTGGTTAGAATTGATTAGGATTGGTTAGAATTGATTAGGATTGGTTAGAATTGGTTAGGTTTGGTTAGAATTGATTAGGATTGGTTAGGTTTGATTAGGTTTGGTTAGAATTGGTTAGGTTTGGTTAGAATTGATTAGAATTGATTAGGTTTGGTTAGGATTGGTTAGAATTGATTAGGATTGATTAGGTTTGGTTAGAATTGATTAGGATTGATTAGGTTTGGTTAGGATTGATTAGGTTTGGTTAGAATTGATTAGGATTGATTAGGTTTGGTTAGAATTGGTTAGGTTTGGTTAGAATTGGTTAGGTTTGGTTAGGATTGGTTAGGTTTGGTTAGAATTGATTAGGATTGGTTAGGTTTGATTAGGATTGATTAGGTGTGTTAGCCTGTCCCCTAATCACACACCCCCTTAAATAAACGTAGTGAATAATGAAGGTAGAAAAACCATAGGTAATAATTTCCATAAGTAATTAAGTCCATATTTACCAATAATCATAATATTACTTACCCAAAATTGTAGACACGTTTCATTTTTATCAAGATGAAACGTAATTTTATTTATTTATTTATTTATTTTTATTAACACGTGTCAATATTGTATTATTTTGCTATTTTATCAATTATTATTATATCTATTTATTATTAAAGGGTTAGTATTATCTCTAAACATTATCAGACACTTAATTACAAGGCAGTAAAGATAATTAAAGCGTCAGAAACTTAAAAAAAACAAATTATTTATATTGAGTTTTTGACAACAAGGCAGAATTGAAACTGACACTTGTTTGTTATTGTCCTGACCAGTGTTGCCAGATCTCCTTGGCGTCATTACCCTCGTGTCACGTTTACAATTTCTCTTTCTTACCTCAATAATTCCCTGTGTATTCATTAATTTTGAAGTTTTTTTTATGGTATTATTTTCGTCTGGTAGTAATTTCCTCATTTACTCATTAATTAATAATCTTAGAATACAATTTTTCCATTGCTACCTTTAATTCTTCATGTCTATAGAAAATTCCCCAGGTTTGGCAACATTTGTACCGACCAGTGTTGCCAGATTTGCTGGGAGGGCGGTGTGTGTATGTGTGTGAGAGGATGATATGTGTGTGATGTGTATGTGTGTATGTAGGCTATGTTTATGTGTGTGTGTGTGTGTGTATAAGTGTATAATAAGTGTATAAGTATATAAGTGTGTGTATAATTACGCCGTAGCGTCAATCAAGAGGCATGCAACTATATGTACAAGTTGACAGAACTAAAGTCTGTTCAAAACTTGTGTTCCGCTGGCCTCTTATGCTTAGATAGATAGAAATAGATAGATAGATAGATAGACAGATAAGAGATAGATAGAAATAGAGACAAATAGATATAGATAGAAATAGATATAGATATAAAGATATAGATAGAAACAGAGACAGATAGATAGAGGAAAATGGAACACAAGTTTTGAACAGAGTTACAGAATCCATGAGAATCAAATTACTACACACACACATCTTGAAAACATAGCAGAATGAAGTACAAGCACACAGACAAATAATTACATTATGACCTACTTAAATCCACCAAAACGAGGATGGCGTACCAGAAGCTCCTCCAAAACCTGATGGTTCAGGTGTCTACAAACCACATCAAGTGGCAGCCCCTGTGGCAGCAAGTGTCGGACAGTGGGGCAGGCCAGGCAATAGTGCTCTATGGTGTTAGCACGAGGCACTCGACACAAGCAACACTCAGTGAAGGGAGGCTCACCCTGCATCCCAGCAACCTGCCATGGTAGCCGTTAGCCAAGCCTCAAACGAGCAGAGACTACATTGTGCCTTCGAACCATGAGGCCTTGACGACGGTAGGAATATTTGTGACGGCAGACAGACTCGTAATGGGTGATGGAGATGCTGAAGGACCTCTCTGTATCCCTGCGTCGCCGTACAGGAAGGAGAGCAGCGGAGAGGACTCTAGAGAGGTAACATGGTAATAATGTCAGGGAGAGAGGACGTCCAACACCACGAGGAGGCAGATGGCAGGCTTCCTTTGCGAGTCTGTCAACTGTAACATTGTGACATAAACCTACAGCAGGGGCCGGAGCCCCCTCTAGTCTAGCTCGCCAGGTCTCAGAGACACACAAGCCCCCCACCACGACAAGGTGGTTCCCGTTGGGGGGTGAATATTGTATTAGGTATAAAATTCATACACAAGACGTTATCACCACCACCACCCCTACACACACACACACACAGCTGGATTGAAGGAGACAGCCACTCAAAACTGTGTGTTGCTTGTCTCGTGTATGTGTGTGTGTGTGTGTGTAGCGCGACTATCTTGTCTCGTGTATATATGTATATGTGTGTTTTGTCTGACTATCTTGTCGTGTGTGTGTGTGTGTGTGTGTGTGTGTTTTCAATGAATGTCTTGTACGTGGTGTAGGAGTACAGGCAGGAAATCATTAAACCAGAACACACACACACACACACACACACACACACACACACACACAAACACCTAACATCACAATCATTTTAAAACATTGCACAGGGATTTTTTTTTAACGAATATATATATATGTTCTGTCTTGCAAAATCATGTCTGTCAATTTCTCTCTCTCTCTCTCTCTCTCTCTCTCTCTCTCTCTCTCTCTCTCTCTCTCTCTCTAACCACATCCGTCCTCATATTAAAAACCGCAAAATGGTGTTTCCATCTGGTAAGAAATTGAGAAATTCTTAGGTCCCGTTTTTCCTCCTAAAACAATACACATACAAACACACCATTAGAGAGAGAGAGAGAGAGAGAGAGAGAGAGAGAGAGAGAGAGAGAGAGAGAAAGAGTGTGTGTGTGTGAGAGATAGAGATAGAAAGAGAGTTATAAGGAGTTACAAGGAAAAGAAGTACCCTAGGAGACCTTACGATCCATACAAAGAGGATACCTGTGGGTTTAGTTGTGCAAGTATGTGACCGTCCTTGAATGTGTCATGTGAAACCATCAAGGAACACTCACACAACGGCTTAAACACCTAGACAGTGGTTTAAGACTTTGTCTAATCTGGACTTGAACTGATCCACAGAGTTGCTGTTGACTACATCAGCAGGAAGCGCGTTCCAAGTACCGCAGATGCTGTATGTAAATAATTTACCACACCGATCACGGTTGTATCGCTTCAGTTCAAGTTTGTAGCCAGGATTCCTGGTTGTTCCCTCACTGAGTTGGAAAATGTCCCTGTAGTCTACATTGTCAAAGCCTCGTAGTATTTTAAACACTTCGATAAGCTGACCACGCAGTCTCCGAGTTTCCAAAGAGAACAGGTTGAGTTCTACCAACCGATCTTCATAGCTCTTGTGTTTAAGAGAGGATATAAGTTTGGTTGCCCTGGCTTTTTTTTTTAGGACAATTGAAGAGCAGTTGTGAAACTTAATACTAACAGAACTGAAAAAGACTATTGGGTGATGCTAGGAGATACACCAAGAAGGGGGAAATGTGAAGAATTGACAACTCTTAGTCAGGATCCTAATAACGCTACCTTTCTGGCATGGGTAACCCTACTGGACTATATGTCCCCCAGCATAGCTAGCCAAATTCAAACAGATCATACAAGCTCACTCACCAACGGCAAGGTGGTTGTCGAGAGAGAGAGAGAAAGAGTGTGTGCGTGTAGAGAGAGAGAGAGAGAGAGAGAGAGAGAGAAAGAGTGTGTGTGCTTGTAGAGAGATAGATAGAAAGAGTGTGTGTGCGCGTAGAGAGAGAGATAGAAAGAGTGTGTGTGTGCTTGTAGAGAGAGAAAGTTATACATTAATTCAATTTGTCAGTTTGTTTGTTTGTTATCACTATTACGCTAAAAAAATATGTTGCTAAAACTTTACGACAATAATAATTAAATATATATTATCATTTTGGTTCACTCCTTCACATACACTTTGATCATATACGCCAGGAACTACTGAAACCTTCGATAATATCCACCAAAATAATTCACACCACCTCAGGTTAGATCATATACGCCAAAAACCACACGACAGAAAAAACTGCCTTCGATAATATCCACCAAAGAACACACACAAAAAACTGCCTTCGATAATATCCACTAAAATCATTCACACCGACTCAGGTTAGATCATATACGCCAAAAACCACACGGGCTAGACTACGATCATATCCACCAAAATTCACACAATCACATCCACCAAAGTAACACTCTACTTGTTGGCTTCGATAATATCCAGTAAAAACAACAACAACAAAGACAACAACAACAACAGAGGTTACGATCACATCCACCACACGCCATAACAAAAAAAAAAATAGACATTCGATCATATCTCCGAAAATCACCAACAACAAATGCAATCCACCAATCACGAAGCAGCCTAGACAGATCCTAATCCTTCCATGTTCCCGCTAGCCAATAGGAAGGCAGGATAGGCTGTGACGTCATGAGGGCATCCAGCCAGCCAATTAGGGAACGCCTCGGTAGTAACGTCACAGAACCACAAGCCAATCACAACACAGATAACGGGTTTATTTACTTTTTAGGGGTTTGGGTGCGGGTGGGTGGGGGGGGGGGATGGAATAGTAGCCTTTTTTTTTATAGTAGTGGTATTCGTTTAGTAGTAGTCAAAGTAGTAGTAGTAGTAGTAGCGTTATAACTTGTAGTAGTAGTAGTAGTAGTAGTAGTCATAGTAGTAGCAGCGTTATAACTTGTAGTAGTAGTAGTAGTAGTAATGGTAGTAGTAGTAGCGTTATAACTTGTAATAGTAGTAGTAGTAACTATTAACTATACATACACACATACACAAACAACAACATACACCTTTAGGCTACAAGGTTTTCCTGTATTTGTCTAGCTTTCTATTCCTTAGGGCCTATACATTCATACATACATACACACACACAGGCACACACACACAGACATACACATACACGGTATAACACTCTTTGAATATGTATGTGTCTTTCACTATTCTCTTTTTGGCCTGTCGAGGTTACTGTATGTATGTATGTATGTATGTATGTGTGTGTGTGTGTGTGTGTGTGTATGTGTGTGTGTGTGTGTTCCTTGTATCAGTTTTTATGGTCTGTCTGTCTGTCTGTGTCTGTCTGTCTATCTGTCTGTCTGTCTACCTACCTAAATACCAACCAACCAACCCACCTACCAACCAACCAACTACCCACCTACCTACCAACCACCCACTCACCTACCTACTCCAAAATACCAACCAACCAACTACCCACTTACCTACCAACCCACCCACCCACCTACCTACCAAAATACCAACCAACCAACTACCCACCTACCTACCAACCCACCCACCCACCTACCTACCAAAATACCAACCAATCAACCTACCTGTTTTCCTACCTACTGACCTCTTTAGCCTATTCTCTAACCAGTCAGCCTCTCCATTTTAACCAACCTACTTACAACTACAACTGCACACCTGTTAAACCTGTTAACCTGTTTTGAGTATTTTAGGTGTGTGTGTGTGTGTGTGTGTGTGTGTGTGTGTGTGTGTGTGTGTGTGTGTGTGTGTGTGTGTGTCATTAATTTCTGCCATCATTTATTGCCTGGTTCTGACACTCCCATCTGTTCTGTTTATATAACG
>JAWZYT010006694.1:0-25000 GCA_034508575.1 Petrolisthes manimaculis
GGGGGGAAGACAGTAGTAGTAGTAGTAGTAGTAGTGAGGGGAATAAGGTAAAAGGGGGGAAGGGGGGTGATGAGATGGAGGAGAAGAGGAGTGAGGGAGGGAAGGTGTGTGTGTATGTGTGTTTGTGGGTGAGGGAGAGGAAGGACCAATTAAGTTATTCCTGGTAAAGGAAAGCAAAAATTATATTGAACAAAAAAGAAGGGATGGAGGTGGCCGTAGCAGGGGGGGGGGATGCAGGTGAGAGAGAGAGAGAGAGAGAGAGAGAGAGAGAGAGAGAGAGAGAGAGAGAGAGAGAGAGAGAGAGAGAGAGAGAGAGAGAGAGAGAGAGAGAGAGAGAATGATAAAAAATAAATTAAGGAAATCGTGGTGATAATAATAATAATAATAATAATAATAATATGGTGTTATGTAGTGTATTATTGAGTTTGACTGGGTGTGTTATTAATATCACTGCCAGGGTGGAGAGTGTCACAGTTTGTCATACACACAACAAAACTCTGACCAGCATATATTGTGTGTGTGTGTGTTGGGGGGGGGGGGAGTACTGTACATGTGTGTAGTGTAGTGTGTGTATACTGGTATATTGTGTGTGTGTGTGTTGGGGGAGGGGAGAGTACTGTACATGTGTGTAGTGTAGTGTGTGTGTATACTGGTATATTGTGTATGTGTGTTGGGGGGGAGAGTACTGTACATGTGTGTAGTGTAGTGTGTGTGTATACTGGTATATTGTGTACTGTGTTGTGGGAGGAGGTGAGGTGGTGGAATGGGAGTATGAGAGACAGTGAAGGATGGACAGAGAAGCCGGGGAAGAGAGTGAGGAAGAAGGCAGACAGACAGACAGACACAACAGACAGACTCAGCAAACAGACAGACAGATAGATAGATATATATGGTAGATTGATAGACATATAGATAAACAGACATACAGACAGATAGATAGATATGGTAAATAGATAGACAGATAAATAGACATACAGAAAATAGATAGACAGACAGACAGACATCATAACGATTAGACGGGGGGAGTAAATTGGGAAATTAGTAAAAATTGGTAGAGAATTAAGAACAAAATGAGGAGGATAGGATATAAGGCCTACAGAACCACAAAAACAAAATAAAAACATAGGAATAACGAAGCTTGGTGAACTGTGGTGGAGAAGGTGTTGTGGTGGAGAAGATTTAGTGAGGGAGGAAAGAGGAGGGCTGGAGGGAATGGTGGTGGTGGTGGAGAAGAAATGAGGGAGGTGAGAAGGAAGGAAAGAGGGAGGTTAGAGGTAGTAGTGGTGGGGGTAGTTATGGTGGTGGTGGTGGTGATGGAGAAGAAAAATGAGAAATAAGGAAAATGAGAAGGAAGGATGAATAAATTGAGGTAGTAGTGGTGGTGGTGGTGGTGGTGGTGGTTGCATTGGTGGTGGTAGTTGTGTTGGTGGTGGTAGTTGTGTTGTTGGTGGTAATTGTGGTGGTGGAGGTTGCATTGGTGGTGGTAGTTGTGTTGTTGGTGGTAGTTGTGGTGGTGGTTGCGTTGGTGGTGATTGTGGTGGTGGTGGTTGCATTGGTGGTGGTTGCATTGGTGGTGGTGGTGGTGGTGATGGAGAGGAAGTGAGGGAGACAGTGAGGGAGGAGGCAGGGAAAGAAGGGAGAGCAGTGGGCATGACGGAGGGGGTCAGGGCTCAGGTTACCGTGTGTGTGTGTGTGTGTACGCACGCATATGGGCTCGTTTATGTGCATGTAAAATATATATGAAACTATGGGGGGGGGGGGGGTGTACATTAGTAATGATATATAGTATGTGTGTGTGTGTGTGTGTGTTTGCCAGCGAGTTTGTTTGTGTGTGTGTACGCATATGGGTGCGTTTATGTGAGTGTGAATATGAAACTAGGGGTGTGTGGGAATAATATATAGCGTGAGTGTTTGTCAGGGTGCGTGTGTGTGTATGCGTGTGTATGTATGTGACGAAACAAAAGTCTAAATGTGTAGGCTAATACGAGAGAGATAATCAGATGATATATTTTAGTTTACTCACTTCACTTCTAATTGACATACTGTATTATATAGCCTGTAGTCTTTATATTATGATGTCAGCCTTAAGTACATACAATACCATTCAGAGTGACGTGAATAAATAAGGCATCGTCATCTATAGTGGGACGGAAGAGAAGCTACTGTATATACGGTTACGAATATTAGTAACCACGAAGCTTCACTGTCTCATCTGGTGCGTTCGACACTCAATAATCTCGAAGGCCTCGCATGGCTACTGACAGTCTACAGTTCCGAGGTGGAGGTAAATAATAAAAAAAAAAAATAGTAATAATAATAATAATAAAGACTGTCTGTCAGCTGCTGTATAACAATTAATGTCTGTATTGTGTGTGTTCAAAGAGAGGTGGAAACAGCTGGGTGAATTAGATACCTATTATTATTGTTGTTATTATTGTTGTTATTATTATTATTATTATTATTATTATTATTATTATTATTATTATTATTATTATTATTATTATTCATTGTTGATGTCACAGAGGCGATAGATACCCAACAAACCTTACATACACTATATATAACTACTAAGGAATATTCATGGCAAAGTTTGTTGGTAAAATAAAAACTCATGGCCTGAGACCATATCAATGAAATCTTTGAACTTTGGTCATGGTAGAAGGTTCAGCTCAGGACAAATATATTTCTTCATTCATTTATGTCACTGTAAATAAATGAATAAATAATGTCCTCCACTTCAAGGGAATAGTATACTTATTGGCAACTTGGAGCGCCATGAGTCCTCCAGAGTATGCCATAAAACAGGACCAGATGAACAAAAATAATGGTGTTAATTGTTCTGTTGCTTGAGATAGTTTGGATAGAATCAGTTGCTCCAGATTTAACAACACATGTATATACGGTACTTTACTTCTTCACCCTTAACTGTGAGAGAGAAAGATCAAATATTTCCACAGGTCACGGCTCGTACAAGTGTGTGTGTGTGTGTGTGTGTGTGTGTGTGTGTGTGTGTGTGTGTGTGTGTGTGTGTGTGTGTGTGTGTGTGTGTGTGTGTATATAGGCTACACGTGTTCCATCCAAAAGGCAAGCAGCAAGACAAGTGTGCTGAAAATTGTGTGTGGGGAAGGGGGCGTGGATATGACGTGTGTGTGTGTGTGTGTGTGTGTGTGTGTGTGTGTAACAGTGAAATAGTCCATAATACACATAAAGAACACATGTGCCCTGGTTGAGTTAGGAAGTAAAATGATTATGCGTATTGGGAGGTTTAGAATATTGCATGGATCGGTTTGTGTGTTTTGTAAGGGGGTGTGGGAGTAGGGGACAGGTTTGGGGTGGGTAGAAAGTCTGTCCCCTATCCCCTCACCACCCTAACCCCCCCCTCCAAGCTTGTCCCCCTACTCCCGCACCCCCAAACCCCCCCCCCCCCCCCCGCTCTCCAAGCCTGTCCCCCTATTCCAACATCACCTTAAATAATATAGAGGCCTCAATCCCATATATGTCATCCTGCAAAAAAAAGATAATGGAAAGACATCAATAATTTTTTCATTCATTTCTATGCATTTATTCAGAGATGTATATAGTTATGTGAACTTATATAATTATTGGTATATCAATTGATTTGTTTATATATATGTGTGTGTGTGTGTTTGTGTGTGTGTATTATTTCCTCCCCACCATCTCCTTTAAGTAATGAGTTCAAAAGTCTCTCTTTGCTGTTTTTTTTTTTTTTTTTTTTTTTTTTTCTCTCCAACATGACGTGATGCTGTGCCTGTGTCTGATAGCAGGTGTGTGTGATTCATGTGTTTGTGTGATTGTATGTATATGAGGCAACAGGTGGGTCATAAAATGTTTTGTTTTATTTTTGTGTGTAAAACGATGCAATTTTTTACATTCATTGCAAGTCGTCAGCTGGTGTGTGTGTGCATGATAGAGAGAGAAAAATATCAGGTGTGTGTGTGTGTGTGTGTGTGTGTGATTTGTGGCTTGGATTTATTGTAATGTATTCCAATTCTTGATGCGTACACACACACACACACACACGTAGATACACCATAAACACGTAGATACACACACACACACACACACACACACACACACACACACACACACACACACACACGTAGATACACCATAAACACGTAGATACACACACACACACACACACACACTAACAAGCTGACATGCACCCTATTACCGTTGAGTAGAGAAGGAAGGGATATTTCACACACAACCAAGGACCATAATACCACACCTCACCTCACACGGTTTTATGAACGTCAAGAGAGTATAAGTAACCGAAGCTATATTTTGCAACGGACGGATATTCGATAACTGATTACAACCCACACCCACAATCATCACCCGAGGAGTGGAAAAGTCACCGGTATTTATATATTTAACAAACTATTCTGTAGATTAATGGAAAGCCTCCGTATATAATATTATAGCATTTGAAATCTCGTTAGTAAATGCTGAGATAAATAATGCAGTCATTTAATTTAAGAGGCAAGGCAAGAAAGAGACGTATATGATAGTGTTGGAGAATATATATATAGGAAGCTCAGCAACCTTAACTTAAGGGACCCTGTGATGTAGTTAGAAAATTGGAGATTAAACGAGTCCTTCAAATATTGCCACGAAACACCACCTATATGGAAAGGCGAGTTTCGTAGCATAGTCAGGAGGAACCAGAAGCCTTTCATTTCCATCACGATCACAGGGTCCTTAATTAAAGATTCCTACACATGAAAAGTGAGGAAATGACGATATAGAATTGAGTTCGACAATGAGGAGATACAGGCTCACCAAAAATTGTTCACCGTTTAATATACTTGAGAAGAAACCTTTGAAAATTTGGAATGGGAGCAAGTTAGGAATCCAATTTGACGGAGATTACCTTAGTCACCTTAGATTCAAGTAGGTCATTAATTGTTCTGATGAGCTATAATTCACACACAGAAACTGGTGAGTGGTATATAGGAAAAGTTTTGGTCGTGTAGTGGAAGAAGAATGTTTTATAATGATGATGATACAGACAATTTTAAGGAGATAATAATACACTTGTGGAACACTGGAGGGACTTTATTCCTACAATTTATGCCATGCCGGAAACAACAGGAACTGAGTCAGATTAACTAAAATAATGGTGGCATGTTGCTTGGAAAAGTTTGAAGGAAATCAATTGCTCCATATTTACCAACACCGTACGTACTACCCCGTATAGGCAATCAAAGATGTTGTCAGTAAATTTACCATAAGACAATATCAATACATAGTGAGTCTTGTTTCATGGTAAAGTATGGTGGAATTGGGAGTCAATACAGATCACCTGCCTTCAACATCACAAGCCCTTTCTTTATATGTAGTCAGAAAACGGAAGGAGTTAGAAGCAGACCACTCCTACCCAACAGTCCAACAACACTTATCCACCGTCCCTCTTTAATGATCACGAATTCTTGCTTGGCACTAATTTAAGGTCTGCTGGGCTAAATCACTTGCCTCGGTATATATAACTCGCATGGCGTACGTGTATGATAACACTTAATACGATGATAAAAACGTGGGCAGTCTAGGAGTTAAGGAGGTGGTTGGAGGAGGGATGAGACTACTAAACCCAATGTTTATCTCGAACTGCACTACAACGCCGTAATTGTTACATGCACCGGACAACGTTTCCTCTGCTTCCTTCTTCATATCCTGAATGTTTTGAGTACTCTTCCTTCTTTATCTTGCCATGCACCAATTTCCTCCTCATTCACAGTGACTTTTTTCCCCTTTCACTATGATATTAATGAGGGAAGAATGCATATAGATAGATGGATAGATATATAGATGGATGGATAGATATATAGATAGATAAGTATAGATATATAGATGGATGGATAGGTAGATAGATAGGTATAGATATGTAGTTGGATGGATAGGTAGATAGGTAAGTAGATATTTACATGAGTTGAAACGACAATTAGTATCCAAAGGTTTTTCTTCCTTTTCCAAAGAGGTAGAAAGATGAAAGTCCTACCCAAGATCAACCTATACCATAAGTTGATTTTGGTTCACCCTACTCCCACCTCTCCCTCTCCAGCCCACCCGACACTCACCTCTCCCATCCCACACACACCTCTCCCATCCCACACACATCTTCCCCATCCCACACACATCTTCCCCATCCCACACACACATCACTCCCATTCTACCTCACTCCCACCCCACACACACACACAGCTGCTAATACCATTGCTGAAGGTGCCACCTGAGGCGTTGGGACATCCTCTGTGGTAGGTCTTCCCTCAGTGAGATACGACGCCACTAACCTGTTCTCTATCTGTCTCTATGTGTGTGGTGCCACGTCTTGTACAGATGTAAGCCTCGTGTAACCTGTTCTCTCTCTGTCTCTATGTGTGTGGTGCCTCTTGTAACCTGTAGTTTTCTCTCTGTCTCTATGTGTGTAGTGCCTCGTGTAACCTGTTGTTCTCTGTCTCTGTCTGTGTGTGTGTGTGGTGCCAAGTTTTCTACAGATCTCGACTCTTGTCACCTGTTCTCTCTCTCTCTGTGTAGTGCCTCGTGTAACTTGTTGTTCTCTGTCTCTGTCTGTGTGTGGTGCCAAGTTTTCTACAGATCTCGCCTCTTGTGTCACCTGTTATTTTCTGTGTCTCTGTGTCTATGGTGCCTCGTGTACAAGCTTCAATAGATATTCTGTGTGTGTTTGGTAGGTGTTCCCAGGCAGGTTTGTCCCTTCTTCCTCTTTGGGGTTGACCTAATCACATATCATAGGGGAGAGAGGGAGAGAAAGACATACAAAGAGACACAGAAAAATAACACACACAAGCACAAACTCAGACAAACAGACACAGACAGACAGACAAGCACAAACTCATACAAACAGATACACACAAGCACAGACACAGAAAAATAGACACACACAAGCACAAACTCAGACAAACAGACACAGACAGACAGACAAGCACAGATACATGACAAACAAATCTACATAGAAAGCCAGAAATGAAGAGAGAAAGACAGTGAGGTATAAGCAAGTGGCGTGGTGGCTGTACAGGTGAGAGAGATGAGAGGGAAGGGGTGTATGTAGAGGGAAGGAGTGTATGTAGAGAGTATAATGGTAAGGGACTGAGGGAGAGGAAGTGAGGGAGGCGGTGAAGAAGACCGTGATGGATGGATGGGATGGAATGGGATGAGGAGGGATGGGGGAGGGGGTGACAAGAGGCCTATAGGGCTGGTGGATCCCATCAAGGAGGGGGGGAGGTAGGGGATAGAAGTGGAAGAGAGGGAGAGGAGAGTGGAGGTGGAGGAGGAGATGGAGGAGGAGGGTAGGGGAGAGAAGTAGAAGAGGGGAGAGAGAGGATGTGTTTTTTAGTTTGTGTGATTTGTGTTTGTGTGTTTGTTTTGTGTTTTTTGTGTGTGTTTTGTGTGTGTGTGTGTTATTAGAGAGAGAAGAAAGGTGATAATAATGTAGGAAATGCTAAAGAAGGAAGGAGGGGGGGGGGGCGGGTGAGAGGGAAGAAGGGTGTACGAACATGAAGAAAAATGATTAAAATAGAGAGAGAAAAAAAAATCGTGTGAGGAAAGAAAAATGTGAGAGGAACAAAAAGATGAGAAAGAGAGTGAGTTAAGGGAAGGGAGAGATCCAAGACAGGTGACAGGGAGGAAGATAAGTAAGAAGGAGGAGAAGAAGAAGAAGGAGGAGGAGGAGGAGGAGGAGGAGGAGGAATACAAAGGAAGGAATGAGGAGGAGGAGGAGAAGGAATACAAAGGAAGAGTAATAAACTTGCTGGGGTTAAGGAAAGCATAGTAAAAATGAAGGCTCCTTCTAGGCCTCCAGTCCCTTCTGGCAACGTTAGCATACTTCAAGAACCATCCATTATTATATTAAGGGGCAGCAACTGATTCCTCCTGTCCTACACAACAGCTTCTGGTTAAGGAATCCTATGATGTAGTCTAAAAGTTGGAGATAAACGAGTCCTTCAAATATTGCCACGAAACACCACCTATAGGGAAGGAGCTTGTTTTCATGGCGTAGTTAGGAGGAATCAGAAGCATCCAATTTTTATATATGACTACAGGGTCCAGAATATTCATACGTGAAGAACTATCGAGTGGGACATTGGGCCGTATGCAAAAAAAAAACATCCGTGGTGTTTACGATGGCGTGGTGGTACCGTGACGACCACCACTCCATAGACAGACAACAAACAGAGCCATCGTATACCACCAGTACCACACCATCCATCGTCAATACCACGAGTGTTCTTCTTGCATACGGCCCTTAGTTTGAGCAGCAGTGGACTTTTGGCAGACGGGAGCTAAGCAAAAAAAAACAATACCATATCAGTTTTAAATTATGATAACACGTTTCTAGGAATATTTGGGAGTATAACCAGTTGATTTCAAAATATATATCGTCATTGTATTGGTGTTCCCTTGAATGAAATGTGTCGTGACTATATGGCCTGTTGTTGGTTGGAAAGGAGACCACGACGTGTAAGTTTAAGGACCCTGAGATCGTGTATAAAATTTGAGACTTTTGATTCCTCCTGACCATGCCACAAAACGAGCTCCTTCCCTGTAAGTGGTGTTTCGTGGCAATATTTGAAGGACTAATTTCTCTCCAACTTTTAGACTACATCACAGGATCCCTTAACCAGTAGCTGTTGTGTAGGACAGGAGGAGGAGGAGGAAGTAGAGGAGGATTATTAGGAGGAAGAAGAGGAGGATTAGGAGGAGGAAGAAGAAGAAGAAGACGAGGAGGAGGTGTAGTAGGAGGAAGAGGAAAGAAACAGAAGAGGTGGAAGAGGAGGAGGATAAGGAGGAAGATAAAGGAGGAGGAGGAACTAGAGAGAGACCTGAAGCAGAAGAGTATTGCCTGGAGGATGAGGAGGAGGAGGAGGAGGAGGAGGAGGAAAGAGGGGCGTGCATGGGGAGGTAAGAATGGTAGGGAGGGGAGAGC
Source organism: Petrolisthes manimaculis (assembly GCA_034508575.1). Classification (NCBI taxonomy): domain Eukaryota; kingdom Metazoa; phylum Arthropoda; class Malacostraca; order Decapoda; family Porcellanidae; genus Petrolisthes; species Petrolisthes manimaculis. The sequence continues at coordinate 8,966 of JAWZYT010006694.1, forward strand.
CTGAAGGGAAGGTTGGCAGGCTTGAAGGATTAGGGTATAGGGGCACAGAATAGGAGGAGGAGAGGGTGTGTGTGTTGAGAAGGAGGTATTAGGGGGATGAGGACGAAGAGGGGGAGGTGGGGGAGGTATACAGGAGGGGGGAGGTGGGGGAGGGGGAGCTAGAGGAGGCATTACTAGGAGCAAAGGAGCGAGAGGAGAGGAGAGGAGAGGAAAGGAGAAGAGGTAGGTCGGTCGGTGAAAGAAGTATTTAAAAAAAGGGTGGGACAAGAAAAAGGCGAATGAAAGGAAGATGTGGAATGAAAAATTATGGGTAGGGAAAAAAACGAAAGAATTATAAAGATGGAAGTGAGAGGGACCGTGGAGAGAAAGGAACTGGCAGAGGAAAGATAGATATAGGTGAGGGAGAGGAAGAGAGAGGATGAAGGAAGATAGGTGAAGAGGAAGAGGAGGAGAAGGAGGAGGAGGAGGAGGAGGATGGGAGAAGAGAGATGGAGAGTGAAAAGTGAGGGTGCAGGGGTATGGAAAATGAGATGTGAGGAAGAATGAGGATGGAAAGGGACGTGTGAGAGAAGATTGGGATGGAAAAAAAAGGTGTGAGAGAAAAGGGGGATAGAAGAGAGGTACGAGGGAAAAGAGGGATGGAAAAGGGAGGTGTGAGGGAGAAGAGGGATGGAAAAGGGAGGTGTGAGGGAAAAGAGGGATGCAACAAGGTAAGGGAGAAGGATGAATGAAAAGGGAGGTGTGAGGGAGGAAGGAAGGTCGTGTATAGGGAATAGAGAAAGTGAGGTAGGGATGGAGAGGTCAGGGCCAGGGAGAGAATAGGGTTGTCAGGGTCCATGAGAAGGGAGAAATGGAAGGAAAGGAGAAGAAATGAAGAATGGAGAGGAGACAAGTTTGGAAGAAAAGATGAGAGAACGGGTTGATAAATAAATGAAGCGAAGATGAGAATATGAAGAGAGAAAGAGACAGATAAAATATTTAGAGATTCAAATAGAAATAGGTAGTTAAATAGATAAAGAGATAGATAGACATATAGATAAATAGATAGATAGATATAGATAGATAGATAGACATATAGATAGATATATAGATAGATAGATATGGATAAAAAGATAGATAGATATATATAGAGGGATGGAGACATAGAGAGACAAGCCAGAAAGGGGGAGGTGAGAATGGAGGGAATAGGAAAGGAAAGGAGAGGGAAGATATTTACTGGCCTATTTATTTTGAGGAAGAAAAGGATTGGAATACAGGAAGGATGAGAGAAGTAAATAGAAATGATAAGGAAGAGAGATGAGAAGGAAAAAGTGAAAGGGAGAATGAAAAACTACGTGATGGGTACTCTACGTCGTGTGTACTCTACGTCGTGTGTACTCTACGTCTTGGGTACTCTACTTCGCGGACCAAGCGTCGCCAAATTCCTCCCACGACACATATGGTGAGACCGTTTTACCTTTGGCCTGATGAGTGTTGTCAGTACTATTGCCAGACACCTAACTCACCCAAGCCAAACTCACCCAACCCTAACTTAACCTAATCTAACCTAACCTTAACAAAACTAAACTTTAACTAACTACCACAACCCTAACTTAACCTAACCTTAACGAAACTAACCTAACATTAACTAAACTAAACTAAACTAAACTAAATTAACTTCCACAACCCTAACTTAACCAAATCAAACCTAACCTTAACTATACTAGACTAAACTAACGTATCCTAACCCAACCAAACCTAACCTAAGATAACCTAACCTAACCTAACATAACATAACGTAACATATCCTTTCCTTGAGACTGACACATGTAGTAACGTCTGGGGAGAGAAGAAGGAGAGGTATAGGAGAAAGACGTGTAAGGTGAGGAAAAGAAAGGTGATGAGGATGTGTATAGAAGAAGAACTGTATGATGAGAGAAGGAAAGTGTAGGAGGAAGAACTGTATGATGAGAGAAGGAAAGTGTAGGAGGAAGAACTGTATGATGAGAGAAGGAAAGTGTAGGAGGAAGAACTGAATGTAGGAAAGGTTGGGAGGAAGACATACGTATGGATAGCCGCGAGGAAAAGAAACAGGTGGCTCAAAGAATGGAATGAGTCGCGGCCGGTCTCCGAGTTGACTGGATACATTTCAACGCTACATAGAGGCCTCACACTAGGAGAAGGAGAAGGAGGAGAAGGAGGAGAAGGAGGAGGAGGAGGAGGAGATAGAGGAGATAGAGGAGGAGGAGAAGGAAATGTTGTTGGGATGGGGAAGGCTAGAATGGAATAGCAGGGTAGGTGGGTAAGTAGGTAGGGGATTTGAGACAAGAGAAGGGGGAAGGGGAAGATAAAGGGAAGTCGTTGGGATGAGGAAGGCGAGGAGGGAATGGCAGGGTAGGTGGGTAAGTAGGTAGGGGATTGTAGACAGGAGAAAGGTATAGGGAAGGTATGAGGATTGGGAAGGGCTTTAAGGAGGGAATGGCAAGGTAAGTGGGTAGGTAGGTAGGTAGGTAGGGAATATGAGACAGGTGAAAGGGAAAGGGTAAGACTGATATAGGGAAGGGAGGCACAGACATACAGGTAAACAAACAGACAACCATGACCTATACATTGATTTTCACGTTGCAAACAAAATAAATAAAAATAAAAATAATAAAAATATAAAGCTAATGTAACTCTGTCCACCATCATGTCACCCCAGGCAATGTCCCTTCTTCCCCTGTCATCTCAACCAATCTAGTCTCCTCTCCCCTGTCATCTCACTTATTCCAGTCTCCTCTCCCCTGTCATCTCACTTATTCCAGTCTCCTCTCCCCTGTCATCTCACTTATTCCAGTCTCCTCTCCCTTGTCATCTCACTTATTCCAGTCTCCTCTCCCTTGTCATCTCACTTATTCCAGTCTCCTCTCCCTTGTCATCTCACTTATTCCAGTCTCCTCTCCCCTGTCATCTCGCTTATTCCAGTCTCCTCTTCCCTCTCATTTCACTCATTCCAATCTCCTCTTCCCTCTCATCTCACTCATTCCAATCTCCACTCACCTTCCCTTACCTGTCATGTCACCCGTCCCCTTCCCCTTCCCCTTCCCATTCCTTCCTCCTCAGTCATGTCACTCTAACCTCCGTCCCTTCCTTCCCCGTCATGTCACCCAGTCCTGTCTCACCTTCCCTGTCTCTCGTCCCCCCCCTCCTCCTCCTCCTCCTCCTCCTCCTCCTCCTCCCCCTTTCATTTCCTTCCCTGTCATGTTACCGAAGCCTTTCCACGTCACACCACACTACACCACACTACACCACACATTACACCATATCACACCACACTAATCCACACCACACTACACTACACAACACATTACACCATACGATAATACAACAACGATACATTACATCACACTACACAACGTTGCACAGAATTACACTACACAGAACTGTACACTACACTGCAATTTGTATTAAACCTTCCCGTTACACAATACGCCATACTACACCACACCACACCACACCACACTTTTCCTTGCCATACCCCACCACCATCCAACACTACACCACACCACATCAAGCATCACACTACACACAACACTACACCACACCATCCTGAACCACACCACACCACACCACACCATCCCGAACCTCACCACATCACACCACACCACACCACACCATCCCACACCACACCATCCCAATCCACACCAAGTATCACACTATAAACCAGGTAACCCAACGGTGAGAGAAGAGGACGAGACAGGTAAGAAAATGAAGGGTGAACACAGAACAAAACTTACACAGCGAGGGATCACGACAGAGAGTATCAATTTGTTTATTATTATTATTATCATTATTATTTTTTTTTTTTTTTTTTTTTTTTTTTTTTTTTTTTTTTTTTGTCCAAGGAAAGACTGGCAACACGAGAAAGTTAAAAAGAAGTGGATAAAGAAAAACATGTGTCTTGCTTGATTAATCTGCCTAGCCTTCTATAATTCCTAGTTACACAGAGTATGTATTAATTTCAACAACATGGAAGGAACACTATATCAATAAAAAAGAATAGGAGGAGTCGTCACTGGAGATCCAATTTACTGTCAAGAGTTTCGCTCCTAAATTAAAAACCTCTAACCCTCCCAAAACATCTATTGTGTCTCGTTCGTGACGTACTAGACTCAGGCCAAGGGTATAATAATATAAGGTTTTCAGGGAAGATCACTCGTAACGTGTAAAATTCGTTCCTAGTGCAGTTTTTAAACCAACTCGAAGCAATTATAATTATATATTTTTCCTTGACTCTGCAGCAACATAACTACATAAGTGCAGTATATTTGCATAAACCTTCAATTTGCCTGATGATCTCTTTAGCGTATTTATGATCCGAAATAATTGTGCATATTTAGTGATACATGTTTTCGAACTAGTTAAATAGGCTAGGCTCTACCTGCTACATACTCTGTCCCAATGTGTGCCCAGAAGGAATAGGAAAAAAGGTTTAGGTTTTAATGAGGTGCGCGACAGCTAGGGAGTTCTCTGTCGTAATGATATACAGTATAGGATGTGGACGATTATTGGTTAAGAGTTTTGGCGCCTCTTCGAACCCGAGCCAATCCCTATTCTCTCTTCAACTATCCTTCCTTTCCTTTCTCTTAGCTTCCTGTTTGTTGGTCTTCCTCTTTGCTTCCTTCTTCTATGTGACTACGAGGTTTTTCTGGCCTAGAAATGTCATATTGTATTCTACTTTTCATCAACATAAAATTTCATATCCCAAGAAACTATTTGAATATATAGACAATTGTATGTGTTTATTGACGTATTGAACAATGAGAAATAAATCAGTCAACCACAAAAATATTTAAACAATAGAAGACACGAAAGCTCTTCTCGTTACAAAAATATATTACTATTCCTTTAAAATAAATAAATAAATGCATTGGTGTTGATAACTGAGACGCGCTTACCCTTCATGCACCTTCGCGAAAAGATAAGCCACACATACATGCAGGGCCGTCAGGGGCTATAAACCAGTGATAAGATAACAACGACGACGAGATAAGACCGTCCAGGTATCCTATACTTTACAACCCAGATAATGAAAGTTCTAACCCGTGTAGTATATTATGTTGGGGATAGATAGATATACACTTTTGGTACATACATTGGAGCGCCTTGATTTCTCCAAAGTATGGCCAGGAAACAAGGATGGTCCACATAAACCCAAATGAGTACGGTCGTGTCCTGTTGTTGCTTGGACTAGTTTGGTGTAATCAGTTTGTACTAGATTTCCCTTTCCCTTAACTTCACTCTCATTGTATTTACACTCCATAGGTTTTGTATGATTTTTTTTTTATTTTGTTTGTTATGTAATGTGGCTTTTGTCTCACTTTTTATGAGGATGTCAGTCGTCCTTCCTCGATGTCTTAACTTTGAGAGAGAAAGTTAGAGAGAGAGAGAGAGAGAAAGTGTGTGTGTGTGTGTGTGTGTGTGGCCTACTTGCGTGCCCCTATGTGTTATGTGTCAAGATGTGAGACAGAGAGAGAGAGAGAGACAGACAGACACACAGACAGACAGACAGACAGACACACACACAGACACACAGACACACACACACACAGACAGACAGACAGACAAACAGACAGACAGACAGACAGAGTATACAGATAGAAGTAGCCAGAGAAAAGAAGGGAATGTTATATAAAAAGAAATAGAGGCAGCGAGAATGGCATAGAGGAAGATAGTAGATAATGAAAAAACGAGGCGAGGGGAGAATCAGAGAGAGAGAGAGAGAGAGAGAGAGAGGGGGGGGGGGAGATAACATAGAGAGTAAAGGGAAGGGAAGGGGGAAAGGAGAAGGGAGAACAGAGATTGGAGTGTGAAGAGCAGATAACACAGAGAGGGGGAAGCATGAAACAAACAGACAGACAGACAGACAGATAGACATACAGACATACAGATTGATATAGAGACAGATAGATAGACATACAGACATACAGATTGATATAGAGACAGACAGACATAGAGACAGATAGACATAGAGACAGATAGATATACATACAGATTGATATAGAGACAGACAGACAGATAGACAGATATAGAGACAGATAGATTGATATAAAGATTGATACTGAGACAGACCGATAGACATTGAGACAGACAGACAGATATACTAACAGACAGACAGATAGGCAGAGTTGAAAGGCATAATGTGAAGCAAGACATAATATTAAATATGGAAATACAATAAAGGAAATTGAGTGACAGAAAAAAAAAGGAAAGAGACGAAAAAAGAGGGAACGGGAAAAATCAGAAAGATGAAGATTTGGAGTAAACAAGAAAGAAGAAACGGTGATAAAGGAGAGATGGAGAGATGGATGGAGAGATGGAGGAAGGGTGGAAGGAAGAAGAAGGAAGGGAGGGAGAGAGGGAGAATGATAGAAGAAGGGAGGAAGGGGGAGAGAGGGAGATATGGAGGAAGGAAAAGAGGGAGGAAAGGAAAATAAGGAAGGGGGAGAGGGAGATATGAAGAAAGTAAGGGAGAAATGGAGGGAAGGAGAGATGGAGGGAGGGAGGGAGAGAGAGAGAGATAGAGAGAGGGAGGGAGCTAGGGAGGGAGGGAGGGAGATAGAGATAGAGAGAGGGAGCTAGGGAGGGAGAAGAAGGAAGGAAGGAAGGAAGGGGCTCCGTCAAAGAAAGAAAAGCAAAAAACCCCGAGTTCTTTGATACATGGAGGCAGGAGGGGAAAAAGAGAAAGGTATTTCATCAGAGGGTTACTACCAGGAAGGCACGGAGGCAGATAAAAAACTAAAGCACACACACACGTACACATACACGTACACACACTCTTATACACGTACACACACTCTTATACACGTACACACACTCTTATACACGTACACACACTTTCATACACGTACACACACTCTTATACACGTAAATACACTTTCATACACGTACACACACTCTCATACACACATACACAAATTCACCTACCTGCACTCACCTATACGAGCACACACTCTCATACGCACACATACTTACACATACACATATCGCATATGCAAACACACTGCATGTCCTGTACACACACACACACACACACACACACACACACACACACACACACACACACACACACACACACACACACACACACATACGTAAATGCGTGCACACATACACATACAGGGAGCGGAGCCACACACACATATACACACACACGTAAATGCGTGCACACATACACATACAGGGAGCGGAGCCACACATACATACATACTTACATATTTACACGCTCAGTCACACACAAAAGCAGTCATACACTCTCTCGTTGCAAGGGGGACCCGGGGCTATGAATGGGAATGGAAACTAGACAAAAAACTGGGTGGGAAGGGCAACTAACTGAAAGGAAGCAAAGGAAGGGTGGAAGCAGAAGCAGAAGAAGTACCATAGTGAAAGGAGAAAGTAATGATAAAGTAGCAGGAAAAAAAAGTAGAGGTTGAAAATGAAAAGGCAAAATAACTAATGTGGGAATGGCAACGATCAAAACTGAATACAGAAGATGAGTAAAAGAAGGAAATGAATGTGTGTAAAAGAAGGAGTGCACGGGAGAAAACTCTTTGACGGTGAAGGGGATTTTGAGATAAAACGGTGAAAGATGAGTGGCCTAGTGGAAATAAATAAAAGTGTAGAGTGTATATAAGAAAAAAAATGAGGGGTAAAGGTGGTTTGAGATAAAACAGTGAAAGAGGACACATAATTCTGGCAGGGTGTGTGTGACAAAGTGGCCCAAACATATAAAACATAGAAAGAGAGAGAAAATCCCAAACCTACATGGTGGTAGTTGACATGGATAGGGATGGGGGGGGAGTCGATGGAATAGGAGCCTGGTATAGGTGTTAAGGATAGGGATGTGGTGAGGGATGAGGGAGGAGATGGAACAGGAGCCAAGGATGGGGATGTTGGAGAAATAGGAAAGGGGAGATGGGGAAATAGAGAGGAGACAGGAACGTAGAGGGGATAGAAGAAGAGGAGGAGGAGGGGGAGGAAAAAGAGAAAGAGGAGGAGGAGGAAGAAGAGGAGGGGGAGGAGGAAAAGGGGACGAGAGGATGTTGTTGGAGGAATACAGACAGAGGAGAAACAGAATAGTAAACATTGTATGACTACTAAAGGGTCAAGGGGGACAAGGAACTGGAAAGGGGACAAGATGTGGTGAAACAGGATGGATGGTGACAGGGAAAAGACAAGGAATGACGGCATGGCTTTACAGGGGCCATAGAGTACGGGAACACTATGGAGAGGAGAGGAGAGGAGAGGGGAGGAACAAGTGTGGTGGAGGGAGGGAGACAGGAGAAGGAAGGGACACAGGGTAAAACTGGAAAGGGTGTACAGAACTCCGAGGTGATGCAAGTTAGTGTTGTGGTCCAGCAGGAGAAAAGAAATCAGGGGAAAGGTAGAAAATAATGGAAGTGTGACCACGGGGTGACAGTGTTGGTGGTGGTGATGGTAGTAGTGGTGGTGGTAGTGGTGGTGGTAGTAGTGGATGGGTGTCGGGCTTTGATTAATCTGGAAGCATACCTCACGCACGCACACACACACACACACACATACACACTCACATATACACACACCAACTCACTCACACGCACCCATACATGCACATATATATATAATGTTCTTAATTTTTTAGGGACACATACACGCTAAAAAATAATGAATGAATACACAATCAAAAAGCAGCAAACAAAATACACATATACACACATGAACACAGATACGAACACACCTGCACACATGGACACACGTATGACTACCCACACGCACATTAAAACGCACACATACATACACAAACACACAAGCGGTCAGGGAAGGACAGATCTGAATAGGAATGGAACACCAGCTACTTTTTTCTTACGCTTCTCTGACGGCCACTTTTTTTTTCGTTTCTCTGACTGGACACTCTTTCTTTCCACCTTTCTCTCATTCTTTCTCCTTTTCTTTCTCTTTTTTCTTTCTCTCTTTTCTTACAACAGATGTGTCAGTGTGTGAATGATGGACGGGTTGACATAAAAGCAACGTGTGTGTGTGTGTGTGTGTGTGTGTGTCGGGAGGGTGGGGTGGTGTGTGTGTGTGTGTGTGTGTGTGTGTGTGTGTGTGTTATTAATGGGTGTCGCTCTGCTGTTGCTATTGATCGTTGTTAACTGTGCCTCGTGCACGGGTGACTCACAGGTGGGTTATCATCGTGGACGCTGACTCACATTGACGTCAAGTTGTTGTTGTTTTTTTAACCTTCCTTTCCAAGCAACGGGTGACTATCAAGCGTTGGTCCTATGGGTTGTGAAAATTCGAGGTAAATGAGTCCTTCAAATATTAATAACCACGAAACACCACCTATAGGGAAGGAGCTTGCATGGTTAGGAGGAATCAGAAGCCTCTTTTTTTAGTAAATTGGAGGACTACTAAACCCTCCAAAAAACAGATTACGAAAAACAGATTCCCCATTAGTAACATAAGAGGTGATTTGGATATATAATTATGAGGAATCACTAACCCTCACTAAATAGAGGTGGTTGTTTCCTTTAATTAATACTATGTAGAGTAACGTATAAAACCCAGATATTAATGACATTGTTGTAACTATGGACACGAAGGGGGAAACACACGTCCAATAATAGGTCGAATGGGTTTTATTTTGGGCTAGTGTTGGGTGAGGGAAGATATTGGTCACAACTCTACACCCATAGATGGACTTAGTAAGGAATTGTTTCATTTGATATATATACACCTATATATACACCAATTTTGTCCAATACATAGCTATTCGTGGTAAGCATAATACATTGATAATACATCATTCGCCAAAAAAACAGAAATACAAATAATTATATCTTAAACTATATGCAATAACATGACACAATATATATAGACCTAACCACATAATACACCAAATCGTAAGAAATTCAAATAATTATATCTTAAAATATATACAACATTTTTATTCAATGCATTCAATGTAAACGTAACACATAATACACCATATCACAAATAACACACGCGAAACATTTGAGATATTTCATCAAAAAAACAATAAATCTATTATATTCACACACACACACACACACACACATACCCTGCATTCGAACTCAGCCTCTATAGGTGTACAGCCATGGCTGATAGTGCTTGACCAGGGTCCAAGGAGTGTAGGAGAGTAACTGAACAGAGTTCGAAAAAGTGAGTCTTCTAAACCTCTCTCAACGTTGAGAATGGTTTGGAAAATTCACTTGTTCGAACTGTGTTCAATTACTCTCCAACACTCCTTGGACCCTGGTCAAGCACTATCAGCCATGGCTGTAAAGTTGGAAACACTCCTGTGAAGGCCACACAGCGTTATCATCTCTGGTCGATATAGTAATCCCAAACCTCCAGCTCGAAGCACACCTATTGTTGCCAATGAATAAAACTACTACTAGTGGTTCGGGGTTACAACCTCGGCCAGTGTTGCCAACGCTGTGTAGCCCTCACGGGAGTGCGGCCAACTGTACACTCGAGCTCGTAAATTCGTGACCACGTCCCCAATTGTTTATGTCATCTGAGCTGGTAACGCTGTGTGGGGAAAGTGTCATTGTAGGTGAAAGATTGTATCATGTCGCTGTTCCATGTTCCACCTACTCTAATTCCTCCCTAAATATATGTTACCAGCTCAAAAAATGGCATAAGTATATAAGTACGTGGTCGTGAATTTACGAGAACAGGTGTACAAAGAAAATTTCCCGGTAATATACTACTAGCAACCACTATGTTGGTGAGCACAGGTGTTTTCTACCGAGTAATTGCGTAGCCTATCCCACCTCAAACTCAGTGAAGTAACATGACGCCAACCCTCCATGGGATCACCTTTAGTGCTGTTCTAATTAAGTTGTTCTACTCGTAGTCAGCTATTGATGGTCCATATGTTGGTTGATGTTGTTGTTGTACAGTCGGCGGTAAAAAGTCCTGTCGCCTCATCTGCTTCACCGAGACATACAGTTTTCATTAAATCGAGAAATACGCACGTTTTCTACACCTAATAATCTTGAGTCCAAGGTCTAAAAAACTTATTAGACCTTGCTTGAGTCTATGAATATCGCGTGCCTCGGTGAAGCAAGTGAGGGAACAGGACTTTTGTCGCCAACAGTACATTGTTTGTGTAATTTGTGGTGGTAACATTGTGTGGGGAAGGTGTCATTTGCAAAGATAGTGTCATGTCTAACTGTTATGTTCCACGTACTGTGATTCCTTCCCCAATCAATGCCAATGTTACCAGCTCAGATGATATAAACATCTACTATCGCTTTCATAGGCCTTGTCCCACTGTTTCTCGGGAATAACTCTTTAACTAAAGATTGAATTAGTATAATGTTTTTCCACGGGTTATTTCACATCTTACACTAATTTTTTGCATCATAATGGATTACCAAAAGTCAATAATTAAGGCACTTATCCCCGAGAAATACGTCATTTTTATTAAATTTAACAATGGGATACGAACGATTATAGTGTGACGTATACATATACCACTTCAGTCCACAGAGTTCACCCACCTTACTCTCTCTCTCTCTCTCTCTCTCTCTCTCTCTCTCTCTCTCTCTCTGGTCTCGAAACCTTGTACGAAAACACACCACAGGCACTGTAGCTCCACTGTACTGTTACTAGACCTTACACATCTTTCCTACCTTGAATAGAAACACATGCATAAACAGTTATATATATATATATATATATATATATATATATATATATGATATCTTTGAAGATGGTAATTATGTATTATTTTTACAGGTTATTCCCAGGTGCATGTGTTACTAATCTCTCTGTATCTTTTCCCAGGTGTGACTGTTGCAGCCAAAAGTTTACAGCACCACTCAGCCACTACTACCACATCCTCAAAAGTAAGTCAGTCCACACTTCTCTTATGAACGATCTGAAAATCTACAGATTCTTTCAAACTATGCCAGAAAACAGACTATTGTTTCAGTGTACAGGTAGAGATTCTGATTTGTAGCATACTGTAGTTTGGATGATACGTAGCCTTTCATTTCAACCAAAATATATGGCTTTCTGAAGAGTTTATGATGTTCAACATACTGTATTAATTCCAATGGCATTATTCGTTATAAGCCTAAATAATTATAACTCAGTAGCATTTATCAACTTAATTTTTTTTATAGAAATTTATTACTATTCGTCGTAACCCATTTTAATATCTTACCTTTCCGAGTCGCATATTTCCTTCATCCGTAAGTAATCACGATATATAATAATTTAACCCGTTGTCCATGAAAATGTTATTGAAAGTAATTTGTGTCAAAGATAAAATAGATAGTGCAAGCATTGTACAGTTTAAGGGAGTAGTACACTGTTGGTAAATCTGGAGTAAATGATTCCTCCAAACTATTGCAGGCAACAGGATACCATTATTTTTCTTCATCTATGTCTGTTCCTTGGCATACTATGGAGGAATCAAGGCACACCAATCTCTCAGAAGTATACTATCCCCTTAATATAGGTTAAATGAATTGAGAAAATATTTTAATGACTGATAATAATTATGAGTCAATGCCGACCCCCAGTATTAATACAATTCTAGAAAAGGACTCAATTGCTGTTTTAATAAGTGAATATGATCATTTCAGTCTTTTTTTATTTTTTATACATTTTTTCGTAATTTAGAAGAATAGTTCCTCATATTTTATTTTTATTTTAGTTCCGGGACTGTAGCTTCCAGGCCTTATACTAATACCTAACCATACTATACTATACTAATACTATAATACCTAACCATTCACAATAACACAACCATCGCTACAGCATCGGGAAAAAAGAGCTGTCTGACTCGAGGATGACTCTAACAGGTATATTTATCTATTTATCTATTTATTTGTCATTATTCTGTCATGATGCAATAAGCTTGTTAGCATATCGAAGGTGTTGGCAAGTTGTGCATCAATTCGTGTATACATACAACTGTTACCCACTTACAGAACTGGCAGACAGTCTTTTATCTTTCCATGACCATTATTTTTTTGTCAGAATTGTTTGTTATCTTGTTTTATCTAGTTTATGGCTGTGTGTGTGTATACGTGCGCTTGTGTGTACGTCTATATGGATTTTATCAAGTCTAGATCTTGGATTTTATACAGTACGTAAGCGAGCGTTATCTTTGCTGTCTACATGTACTTGTATTTCTCAGTACATATACAATAGTAACATTATATATAGAGTATACGAACAATGTAAGGATACAAGTATCACCCAGCACACACACACACCTCACTGTTTGTTTCTAAGGGTTACAAGGCTTCAATTATTATCTGGTGTGGTGAGGGGGACTAGTTTGCTACAGGTGCTGCTTTATCAGAGGAAAGCCCTGACACGCTCTTACAAACACACAGTTATATATCATTTTGGCTCGAGATTATGTAGTACGTAACACCTGTTCACCTGCTTTTTCTATCTACATGCATGCACCACTGCGCATCGCAATAACAGTAACATTAATAGTAATAATAATAATAATGATGATGATGATGATTATAATGTTGATATTAATAATTATTATAATAATGATAACAGTAATGAGAATAACAATAAAAATAAAAATAATTACAATAAAAACTATAAGAATAACAATAATAATAATTATTATTATTATTATTAATAATTATTATCTCATCTCCTATTTATCCTTTCACTCCATCTCCTTTATTTCATCTCCTCCTACTTTTCATTTGCCTCCCTCTTCTTCCTTTATCTCATCTCCTCCTTCCTTTCCTTTCACTCCCTCTCCTTCCTTTATCTCATCTCCTATTTATCCTTTCACTCCCTCTCCTTCCTTTATCTCATCTCCTCCTTTTTCTTTCCCTCCCTCTCCTTCCTTTTCACGTTTCCTCTTCCCTATACCCCTGTTTTCTCTCCCTGTTTTCTCTCCCTGTTCCATCTCCCTTGCAATCTTTTCCTCTCCTTTTCAAACATTTCTTTCTCTTTGCTCATCTCATCTCCTTTCCTATCCTCGTCCCTCTCCTTTACCCTCAGCTTTTCCCTTCTATTCCTCTCCTCTCTGTCTACCTTTTTGTCTCCCCTTCCTCTCCCTTTCCCTTCCTTTCTATTCTCCTCCTCCTCCTCCTCCTCCTCCTCCTCCTCCTCCTCCTCCTCCTCCTCCTCCTCCTCCTCCTCCTCCTCCTCCTCCTCCTCCTCCTCCTCCCACTACTTTCCTCTCTCCTCTCACATCATCAACTCACAGCATCATTTCAACTCATCTCCCTCTCAAACTTTCAATCTCCTCCTCCTCACTGTAATTCCCCGTGACTCACTCCTCCACTTAAGAGGGTAATACCTACATATCCTAGTGCATCATTTGGAGAACCACTGACTCCTCCAAACAGTTCATGCAGATAAAACAGGTCTCCAAACTCATACGAATATACACTGAGGTTATAGCATAATCTGTTTCCTGACACGGTTGGGAGGCGTCGGTACAGCCACGTTTTTTCTTTTCTTTTTCATTTCACTCGTAACAGTTGACCTCGACCTTAAATTACCCTGAGAGAGAGAGAGAGAGAGAGAGAGAGAGAGAGAGAGAGAGAGAGAGAGAGAGAGAGAGAGAGAGAGAGAGAGAGAGAGAGAGAGAGAGAGAGAGAGAGAGAGAGAGGGACGAGTGTGAGTCAGGGAAAAGATGCATGGGTGAGACTGGGTGTGAGTCAGGGAGAAAGATGGTTGGTGACAGTAGTAGTAGTAAGGCTGGGTGTGAGTCAGAAGAGTGAAGGAGGGAGGGAGAGAGGGAGAGAAGGTGGGGCTGTGTATGCATGAGAGGGTGGGGGTGGTGATGGCAGGGTTGGGGCCAGATTTAGCCTCAGAAGATGGTGCCCCTATGAGATGACTGGCTGACTGGTTGGTTGGTTGGCTGGTTGGTTTGTTGGTTGGCTGGTTGGTTGGTTGGTTGGTTGGATGATGGGTTGGTTGGTTTGTTGGATGGATGGATGGTTGGTTGGTTGGTTGGTTGGTTGGTTGGTTGGTTTTACATGCCCACACCGCCCACCTGCCTCCTCTCCTCTAGTTAGCGTTGAGATTGTTAGTAATACTCTGGGTTTTTCTTCTGTCTGATTTACACACACACACACACACACAGAGAGAGAGAGAGAGAGAGTGAGAGTGAGAGAGAGAGTGAGTAATTGATGTGGTTAGTCAGTGGCAGAGAGAGAATGAATAAGTGAATGAGTGTGTAAGAGAGTTAGTAAATGAGAGAGAGGCTATAATATAATCATTTATCGTTAGATAGTCAGATAATAAGGTGTTGATATATTTTCGATTTAGTCTGTTTATGTTGCAGTTACGGTAGTTTTGTTACGGTTGTTGGCGAGTGAAAATGTTATGTTGTATATAGACTTTTACAGTATATATAATACGCCTCTTGCACGAGTACCGATAAGGGGGCGGGGAAGGGGGATGGAGGGTGGGGGGGGGGAGACTCTATTGTTGGTGAACTGGAGAGCCTATTTATATAATTATATTGGTGTCTCCAAACTATGCCACGTAACAACAACCCCCCCCCCTCCCCCACCTCCTCCCATGAGCAAGTAACAGTGAGGGTGTGTGTTTCCTATCAAGAGCTATAGGAGGAATCGGTATCCCAACAATAAATAAATATTCACACCGACCATGATACACACACATTGTTCTCCCACTACAGATAACCTCCTGCAATGTACAATCATCATGACCTCGCGTATCTTATCAGTCTCAAATGTTTTAGAATATTATTATCAGGTGTATCTTCTCATTGGTGGGTGGTGATATATACTGTATATATATAATTGTATATGTTTATCGATAGTGTTTAAATGTAATACAATGTTTACATGTTGGGTTGAATCACGTCGTTGGTGTTGGCATGTGTGTTTATTTATCTGTATGGATCTCATTGTCTGTGTGTGTGTGTGTGTGTGTGTGTGTGTATAACAAATATAAATAATGGATTGTAGGTTTGCTGGCTTCTATACTATTATTCTCCCTTGTCTGAAATGATTAAAGGTAGAAAGAATCACTTGTTAT
>JAWZYT010006694.1:27500-37241 GCA_034508575.1 Petrolisthes manimaculis
TATTACTACCACCACTACTACTACCATTATTATTACTATTACCACTACTACTTCCATTATTTAACCCCACCACTACCACTACCACTACCATTATTATTACTATTACCACTACTACTACCATTATTATTACCACCACCACAATACCACTATTACCACCACCATTATCACCACTACTACCACTACCAACACCACCATTAACATCACCACTACCACCAACACCATCACTACCCCCAACACCACCACCACCACTACCACCACCAATAATAATAATAATAGCAAGCATCCCCCTCCCTCTTACAACATACGAAGAATCACACCCTAGACTGACCACCATCACCAACAACAACAACAACAACAACAACAACAACACCATCACCACCAACACCATCATCATCTCCACCATTATCATCATTGACTCGCCACCATTCATTCATTCATTCTTACACTTGGGGGACAAAAACTTGGCCCCCTGCGTTGTCACCTTCCCCTCGTGAGAACACATTCCCGATTTCTTTCATGTGTGTGTGTGTGTGACCTTTGTGGATATTTATTTATTGATGTGGTTTTGTGGTGTTGGTTGGTTGGTAGGGAGGGAGGGAGGGAAGGGGGAAGGGGGGAGATAGACTGACCAGACCGACCCCCACTTTACTTTCATGCAGTTTTTTTTTTTTTTTGCTTTTTTATTAGTGTTATTATTATTATTTTTTATGTTTATGAATAATGAAGGTTTTGTTGGTGACTTTGGTGGATGGGAAGAAAGATTTGTCCATTTATTTTTGTATTAATTGTTTATTAACTGCATACGATTATATTTCATGTAAAGCAAATATTATTAAGTGTAAAACGAAAAACAATAATATATTCAGCAGTTACATTATATTTACATGAATTTGCATATTTCTATCACGGCATAAGGATGTAAGAAAGCATGAAGATATATATATATATATATATATATATATATATATATATATATATATATATATATATATATATATATATATATATATATATATATATATATATATATATATATATTTAATTAGCATATGAGCAACACAAAACATAAAAACACAAGGACAAATGAACACGAAAGCATTTATTGGCA
Organism: Petrolisthes manimaculis; assembly: GCA_034508575.1. Lineage (NCBI taxonomy): Eukaryota > Metazoa > Arthropoda > Malacostraca > Decapoda > Porcellanidae > Petrolisthes > Petrolisthes manimaculis. Next base: position 28,609 of record JAWZYT010006694.1, read on the forward strand.
TCAGCTAAAGATTATAACACAAGAACAGAACACACACACATACACAGAAGAACACACAAGTATACAAAACACGTAATAATAAATAAAGCATATAAACACGAATAGAACACAAGAGTCTGTATACATTCAGACTCATACAAGTACTAACTTAGAATTGTAAGTTAAATATTGATTATTTTTACTCCCAATGAATCATGCAGCTGGCCAACCAAAATATTCCTACTTCACACGTTATCTCTGTTACATGATCTTACATCGCACACATGCTTGCTATTACTGAAGTACACACACACACACACCCACGCGTTATTGCTCCCACACTGTATTACACACACACACGGTATACCTACACACACACAAACACACACAAATTATTTTTGCTACACAGTATTACACACACACACTCACATGTTCTATATATCTCTGTTTCACACACACACACACACACGCATACTTTATCTTTGTTTCACACACACACACACACACACACACACTACGTTTCAATATAATTATGAAGTTCCTGCTGCAGTAGCCATAGAGGCGTATCCACCACCACCACCTTAACAGTAATGACTCTTAGGCCCCTCTTGACCTGAAGTACGGATCATTGTTTGTGTGTAGCGGTTCTCTCTCTACTTCAAAACGTTTCACGACACACAGCGCTTCAGAATAAGATAAATGTAAAGCAAAACGTTTCAGTGAAGGTGTTTAATATGCAACGTTTCAGTGAAGATGTGTACAGCAAAATGTTTCAGTGAGCATATTGGGACTGACACCCGTAGTTTTAAAAAGATTGAGGGCCTTTACTGGAGCTCTATGAACCCTCCAAATAATCCAGGTCACAAAACGCTTCAGTGTTTCTAATAGGGAATCTGTTGCCTGGAGTAGTTTGGAGAATTCATAGAGCTCCAGTAAGGGCCCTCAAATGTTTTAAAACTACAGGTGTGAGATACCTAATAAAACTTCAGATTAAGGGACCCTGTGTATGATGTAGTCAGATTATTGGAGTTACAGGGGTCCTTCAAATATTGCCACGAAACGATATCTGTATGTGAAGGTGCGTGTTTCATGGCATAATCAGGAGGAATCAGTGTCACCCAATTTACCAACGAGAGAGTATAGTCCCATAAGTTTTGTGTTGGTAAATCTGGAGCAACTGAATCCTCCAAAACTATTCCAAGCCACAGAACACTTATTATTTTTGCTCCTCTGATCCTGTTTCCTAGCATACTTTGGAGGAATCAAGACACTCCAATGTACTAAAAAAAATAATTACCACCTTAAAATAGTGTGTACACATTGAGGGCCAATATTTAAGAACTTTCATCATGGTGTATACGACGGCGTGGTACCGGTACGATGGCTCTGTTGTTTGTCTATGGAGCCGTCGTACAGTGTTCTTAAATATGGATCTGTCTTTCAGGATTTCGCTTCTCAAAAAGAGAGACTGTAATACTTAGAAATTCAGAATCAAGGAACATACAGTAATTTCTAGTATTCTATCTAAACAAACTACAGATTAAAATATTTGGGCACATTGTCTTTCAGGATATATATTTCAGTCCCCTCTTCACCTCCATACTCACATTATTAACAGGGAGAAACATATTTCCATTCGTGAAGCCTTGAAATCTAAAGCATCTGGTGGTCAGGGATTTGTAAAAGGCCATTGCATGGCCTTACAGAAAAAATGTACGAACTTGAAGTGTAAATGTTTCAAAGTTCAGGTGAAGTGTAACAGCCGTTGTCATAGCAGTCTGTCCTGCGCCAACAAGTAAATGGCTTTTAACTCTTTTATGTTTAGATGTTTAATTTTTTTCTCTTTTAAATTATGTTAATATTTCATAAACTTGTATCAATTAGGCATTACGTGAAATACCCGACAATAAATTTCAGTCATTACACGAAATGTCTTGAAAATTTTAGTCATTTCATGAACCGACTAAGTGAATTAGTCATTTCGTGTAATGCCTGAAATGTTCAGTCATTATGTGTAAAGCCTGATTTCACTATCTGCCTGTAACATATGTTTATATATATATATATCAGAAAGTTAAATACATTTATACAGACTATCAGAATAAGGACGGGACTGCAATAAGTAAACTTTAAGAAATTGGTATTATAATATTTTAAAATTCCACTATAAAGAATAATACAATATTTTTTATCATTTTATCATAACAAACTACAGTGTATGGCGTTTCAGGGCAAGAGTAGCGTACAGTGTTCACTATATTGTTTAGCAACCCACGACTCATGTGCCATTTTTACTCTGAGATCCGTGCAACACGCGCGTCACGCTTCTCTTAACGTAAACATTATATTTTTTACTTTATAAATATTAATATGAAGGCAACAGGATATGTGAGCAAGCAACGACTAGTGTGTATATCATTATCTAATAAGAATATATATGAAATGGTGGAGAGAGGGGGATGGAGGAGGAAGGGAAAGGGGTGGTGGGGACTGAGGGAGGAAGGGATAGGGATGGTGGAGACTGAGGGAGTAAGGAGTAGGGATGGTGGAGACTGAGGGAGGAAGGAGTAGGGATGATGGAGACTGAGGGAGGAAGAGGTAGGGATGATGGAGAATGGATGATGGAATAGGGCTTGGAAAAATGGTGGGACAGAGACGATGTATAGACAGGGATGATGAGATGACACACACACACACACACACACACACACACACACACACACACACTGGCGAGAAGGTAAAGAGACAAAGCAGTGATGGAGAATTAAGGTGACTGGGAGAAGGAAAGATGAACGAGGAAGAGAAGGTGAGGCAGGGAGGAAGAGGAAGAGCAAGAGGAGGAAGAGAAGGTGAGGCAGAGGAGGAAGGGGTTGTGATGAAGAGAAGGTGAGGCAGAGGAGGAGGAAGGGGAGGAAGGGGTTGTGAGGTATAGAGAAGGGTGCTCGTATCATTGGCTTCTGATCGATCCACTCCTAAAGGCAGATAAATCAATTTGTTTGCTTGAGAGTTCATCGAGTACAGCCTCTCTCTCTCTCTCTCTCTCTCTCTCTCTCTCTCTCTCTCTCTCTCTCTCTCTCTCTCTCTCTCTCTCCATGAAGTCCCGTACCCACCACAATTTTCCCTCGGCAGATATAAGTCATGGGATTCCCTTTCAATTATTCCCTCCTTCCTTCTCCTCCTCCTTCCCCTTGTTAACCTGTCATTACCCTCCTCTATATAGCCCTATCATAAGGCTCCTATAATATATACTTCTCTTTAACTTTGCACACACGACGTGGTTTGTTTACAGTTATTCCACTTCTATAGTATAGCTGATTTACCCCCCACCCCCCATGAAAACCTTCCCTGTTTGCCTGTCTCTCTGTAGTATATATATAAATTACTGTTCCTCTCTTATAACTGCAATACTCTCATTAAAATTAGACATATATATATATATATATATATATATATATATATATATATATATATATATATATATATTATTTTATAGATGTATATAAAGATATATTAATAATTCCTCTTTTTATTCCTTCCTTCTTTGCTATTCTGTTTGTCCTCACAACCTACACACACTCTTCCTAGTCTCTCTCTCTCTATCTACACACTTACCTTCATATCGCACTCCTCCCTCTCCTTTCTTCTCTCTTTCGCACTCCTCCTCTTCCTTTCTCTCTCTCCTATCACAACCCCCCCCCCCCGTCCCCCATGCACCCAATTATTTCCCTCACCTCCTATCTACACTAATGCCGGTGACTAGTGAAGTGTACAATGCCACTCACCACCACTAATACTCCCTCATTACACCTTCTAACATTAGTATAGACTCGTGCAGTTCCACCCTTCCTCCATGGCCCCCTTCCTCCTCCTCCACCACCACTATTTTTTCTTTTCTTTTCTTTTTGTAAGGTCACGTAAATATTTAACGGAAGCATCTTGTAGAGAGTTTCATATTGAAGCCTCGGGTTGGTAATTAGAACGACACACCATCCCGTCCCGTGAGTCCCTCTATATTGTTTTTATTTATGTTCCTTATCTTTCTCTTTCCTCTCTTTTATCTCTGTTCTTTCCCAGGTGCTCGCTCGCCAGGCATGGGTCTCTTCATTATTCTCTGGTTTGTCTCGTTTGATCTGTATTGCTGTTAGTTAGATAATCTCTCTCTCTCTCTCTTTCTCTCTCTCTCTCTTTCTCTCTCTCTCTCTCTCTCTCTCTCTCTCTCATTTTATTTATAATAGACATAGCCTATAATATGACCCTTCCTGCTGTCCTATATAAGTTCTATGTTAGGTTTTCCAAACTACATACATTGTATCTTTCCCTATCCTGTCAGCTTCGGTTGGAGGGAGTGATGGGTGGGTTGAAGCCTTCTTCTTTGCTATGCTTTCCATCTCCCTTGTAGGTTAATTAGAATAGTAAAATAAAGCAGCTTCAAAAGGACCAGTATGTCCTTTGAATGTCCTTTATACTTATTTGCATTCTCTCTCTCTCTCTCTCTCTCTCTCTCTCTCTCTCTCTCACACACACACACACACACACACACACACACACACACACACACACACACACACACACACACACACACACATTGCACCTGCTTATTACCCCGTGCCAATCGCTTCTCTCTCGCCCTCCTCCCCGCCCTGCTAATTGATAAGGAGAGAGTGAAGTGGCCGGCCGGGAGGATGGTTGGTTGGTTGGTTGGTCAGTCAGGTTTTACTGGCCTTGCTACTCGAGATCCAAAGACTCCAATTCTATGAACGTATATAACTGAAACTATTGATAAATCCAGAAGATGCTTTTTTTTTTTTCCCCAAGCCTTCATATGTATTCCGAGGGTCAGCAGAGGTGTAGTAGTAGGTGGGAAAAGTCGTGTGTAAATAAGAGATTCTACAATTAAATTATATAAAGAATAGTTCCGTAGTTAGTAAAAATACATATCATCATCTGTAAGTAAGTAAGTAAGTAAGTAAGTAAAGGTTTTTGAGCGTGTGAAATATTAATATATTATCTTGAAAAAAAAAAAAGCAAACGAGAGAATTAAACAACAATGTGAGAGAGAGAGAGAGAGAGAGAGAGAGAGAGAGAGAGAGAGAGAGAGAGAGAGAGAGAGAGAGAGGGGGGGGGGGGAGGGACTTATAGGACATCCATGTAGAATAATAATAGTTGGTTGGGGGTGATCAGCGTTGACTCCTTTTTTTCTTGCAGTGCTATAGGGGATGTTGGTTGATAATTACTACCCTACCCTCTTCATGCCTGTAGGATAATGTAGCCAACCCCAACCCAACCCCAACCCCTCGCTGCTGCTGCTGCTGGGGCCCTGAGCTAATAAGTGTACATGCACCCTGCAGCTCACATTTTATACTCACCCGCCTCTTACAAACAATTAGCCAAACGATCCGGTGCTGTGGTTTACGAATATAGGGGTGTGGGGTGTGTGGCAGGTGTGTGTAAGAGAGAGAGAGAGAGAGAGAGAGAGAGAGAGAGAGAGAGAGAGAGAGAGAGAGAGAGAGAGAGAGAGAGAGAGAGAGAGTGAGTGAGGGAGGGGAGAAAGTATCGATGCATAATATAGCTACTCACAATTGATAATACAGTATATTACGTGTGTGAGTGACTTTGTATGTATGTATGTATGTATGTGTGGTCGTGTGTAGTTACAAGAGGTTACAAGAGGGTTTTTTTCCCTATCCGCTAAACGAGATCACAAAATATTTTAATGCCTAAGAATGCGGAATCGGATAACGTGCAATATCAAAATCTCTTCTGTGTTTTGTCTGATCACCCATAGTACTTTAAGGGTTTTGATGCTCCTTCGGCCGGCCCTAGTCACTCCCTTTCAATTCTTCAACTGTCCCTCCTTCCTGTCCTTCTATGTTCTTCCTGTTTACTGTCCCACCACTTCATCATCCCCTTTTCTCCTCGATCTGTGCCTTACCTATATACGGGGTCCTACAGTACAGGTCAAGGGAGGTCTTCTTTCATCATCAATCAATCCTCAACCCTATTCGACTCCCCACTGACTCCTAATCCCCACCCAGCCACAACCCCCACAATCCACATCGACCCCCTAACCCCCACCGACGACACACACAACCCCCATCGACCCCTACTCCACCCAGCCACAACCCCCACAACCCCCATCGACCCCCTAACCCCCACCGACTCATAACCCTCACCCACCCACAACCCCTGCCGACCCACAACCCCCATCCACCCACAAGTGACTCGTTTCTCCGTTGACAGTGTGAGTGGGGAGAGACCTCTGAGGCTAAGTAGGGTTTGACAGTGAACAACATGACCATATTTATCACTTGTCAACCCCATACGACTCTTTCATTTACCCCTCCCATTTCACTTATTCTTCTCCGGATATGAGTGGGTAAAAGAAGACTGACTCCCCGGGGGCTAATAAGGATTAATTGAGTGATAGTGTAGAGGCCCATAGTTAACTCCGACGGGTGTGTAGCGTTGTTGTAAATTAGGTTAGTTAAGTTTCTTTCGAGACGATGATAAGAAATAATGAGTCTTATATCCCGAATACTTAACACGAGGTCAGAAAAAGTTGTGTGTGATAGAGTCGGCTAATTCTAAGTTTAGTACTATATTCACACTCTATAATTATACTGTATGTTATTCCCGTATTGAACATACTATACTTTAATTTGTTTTAACCCTTTAGAAAACTTACCATCGTCTCCCATTTTTCATTTCCTGGACTTTTTTCGTTCCATGTAATGCAACCCAAGGCAAGAGAACTCCAAAATAATTGCACAACTCGGTATTTATTTGCAACTTATGTTACCTCTGACATACGCGAAAGATGTCTATATATCTAAGATCACAACTTTTTAGAAGGGAATCGGTGCAATAATAATAATAATAATAATAATAATAATAATAATAATAATAATAATAATAATAATAATAATAATAAAAATGATGATAAAAATGATGATAATAATAATAATAATAATAATAATAATAAAAATGATGATAATAATAATAATAATAATAATAAAAATTATGATAATAATAATAAAAATAATAATAATAATAATAATAATAATAAAAATAATAATAGTCTAACAATAATATAAAAAGAATCTCACCATAATAAAAAAAATATGCAATGTGTCCCTTGGTGCAATTAATTAGGATATCACTATTATAACCACCAACTTTTCAACAGCAACACAGACCCCCTATAATAATAATCCCTAGGGAGGAGGAACGATACTTGTGTCTGAAACTGTATACCCCGAGAACCACATTCCCAGCTGCTACCTCTGCTACCTTAATATCTCTATCATATTATAACGCCTGCAGTGAACTGAACTTTACCCAAACCTATTAGCAGCGTCCTCTGTTTTTTTTCCCCAGACATAATTATAGAGGGCAAGACAGTGCGACAGAGATTGTGCACTTACCTACTCGCTCACACTCTGGCTCCACCTCCACCACGCCTACCTTACAGTCCCTACCACAAACTTACTCACACAATGGTTGGTTGGTTGGCTGACTGACTGGCTATTTGACTGACTGGCTGGATGGCTCTTTGACTGACTGACTGGTTGGTTGGCTGGCCGACTGACTGGCATTCTGACTGACTGGCTGGCTGACTGACTGGCATTCTGACTGACTGGCTCTTTGACTGACTGACTGGCTCTTTGACTGGCTGACTGGCTGGCTGGCTGACTAACTGACTGGCTGACTCTTTGACTGACTTGCTGACTGGCTGGCCGGCATGGAATGTGAAATAATAATCATACCTACATGTGTGTTGGTACAGAGAGCAGCAGTAAATTATAACGAGTGTGGAAATGGTGTGTTTGTATGAAGTTAGCAACACATGTGATAGAATTATGTTGCAACTATCTGAATTATATTGTGTAATGTAAGTGTTTAAATGATAATGTTTAGGAGTTGTATCACATTAAATGTAATATGATACAATTTTAGAATCCGCAGTAGTGATCCTAATCTAATCTATATAATATTCCATTCGTTCTGGTTGTACAAAGCATCCTCCCTCCTGCTGTCCGGAGTTGCATTGATAACCCTTATTATATGAACTCAATGTTGATATGTGTTTACAGTACGGGCAGTCGACTTGGCTATATAGCTCACTCAGACAATATTATCCTGGCTCAATTTTTCGTTCCGACTAAACTGCAACCTTTGTGTCCTCACGGCTCTCCTTTGTTTGGTGTTAATGATCTATCTCTCTCTCTCTCTCTGGACCATATGACTCTCCCAGTGCGTAGGTCCAGTTTTCCACCCAATGCAAATCAAAGCCATTGTCCTTCCCTCTCTTAGCCATTGTAGGATATTTACCTTCCCCGGGGACCATATACCACTCAGTGTTTAGGGAGAAAGAAGTGCAGTGTTGGTAAATCTGGAGCAACTGAATGAATGAAGGAAGGAAGCCAGAACCACCGACATTAACAAATAATAACAACAACAGCCACATGCAGACACACAACGCTCCCTACCAACCCCTGAAAACGTATATTGGAAGTGAGGCATAAATATACACACACACACACACTGTAGCTCCTAACACTGGGACAAATAGGAGCCACTAGCTAGAGACACGACCACCTACCAACCCTTGAAAACTTATATTGGAAGTGAGGCATAAACACACACACAAACAC